>JAHWFP010012424.1:0-26504 GCA_023313725.1 Lithobius niger | reverse complement strand
ACACTTTTTGCCTGATGAAGGTAGTGGATGTTCTCTGTAAGCATATTGTACTACCGAAAATTCTCTAAACCAATCATTGTTTTTGGTTGTTTCTTTTCTGGCATAGCGTTAATCCTCTTTTCACTAAAATTCATCTCAGTAGCTTTCAAAAAAAAATTTAATTCTTGACTAGCCTACTATAAACTTTTTAATCACACTAGTAATTTTCAACAATTCGCATATTTAAATAAATACTAACCAAATTTTTACTACTTTACTAACACGAGTGATTTCAAACACACGAAGCATAATTTTACCATAATCAGCAATTTAACAAGGACACTAATTTTGACTAGTCACATCCAAACCAATAATCTTGTGAGTGACAACTATGAGCATCAAAGGATTAATTTGATCGCATTCTTTAATACCGTATAAGTGCCTACCCAGTTAGAAGCTCCCCCTATATGAAATGTTGGCACTTTTCATTATTTTTGTCCCCCTTTATAAGTGCCTACATAAAATATACAAAATTAAAAGAAAATTTAAATTTAAAATCGGGTTAAACTAGAGATTTTTTGCACGCTAAAACAAAAAAAAGCCTTATTTCTCAATAAGCCTAAACATTCACCTACCGAATTCGTGCAGCAGTGATACAAATCATGTGAAAATCGAGTTAAAAACCACTATTTTTCCACTTTTCGCCATGCATCTATTGTAATAATTAATAAAACTTGTAGCTCGTTTCAAGCTTTCAGTTGTTTTAATTGTTAATATCAAAAGTTGAAAGCAATTTTTAATTTTTAATTTGAGCAGCAAATTTCGTTCTGCGTTTGAGCGTTGATTCTTTCTTCCTCCATGATTGCATCGTTGATCGCTTACGCCACTCTGGTTCAACGATGTTTTCAACTATTTTGAGAACGTCTGATAACGGAATCCTAGAAGGATCTTCCTCGCCTTGGTAGAATGAAGGGAAATGAGCATGCCTAGAGTCGAAGTCTCAATCAAAAGCTTGGTCATACAACGAATCCTCTGGAGCAACAGGTGAAAGGGCCGAGGCTGCGAAAAATCGGACTGTTGCTCAGCAGCTGCGGATGCTGAGCCAATGTCCAAATCACTGTCGGCAAAAGAGGCCGGGATAGGCGAGAACCTTGAGGTCGCAAGGGCGGAGTCCGAGGGCGACGAAAGGCAGACGATGGACAGATCCTGGACGTGTACTGTTGATGGGCCGAAAGCCATGGTGGGGTTTAGCAGTAGGATAGGCGACAGACAGAGAGCACTGGCACTTCCGGAGAGGATCAGTCGCAAAGGCAGTCTGAATCCAACCCCGGGTATAGGACTATTGTGTAGTGAACGGGCGACAGATCGAGGCGAGCGTTGTTTGTACTGGAAGGAACGAATGACTCTATCCATGAGGTGATAAACTTGATCGCTAGAAAGTGGCTCAACCTCTGGTGTAAGAGGCTGAACAAAAGAAGACTCCTGTGATCGCCGAGAGGAATTGAACGAAAGGTCGAGAAGAGTGACAGTAGGCTGAGAGAAACTCCTGCCACTTCAACAGGACTTGACTTGATGCTTCATCTTGGGATAGGTGTGCCTTGACTCTGCCGAGTTCCAGCTGGAGAGCCTGAAGGTCTAAGGTTACGGTCACAACCTAGCCACATGGCAGGAGACGTAATAGCAGTGTCGCCCGCAGGGCCAGTAAGAACCGATGGAAGTGGGGGCGACAGATGTGGCGGAGAGTCAGCAGGCAACAGGCGATGTAAGACGACAGGCCGCCAAAAAGCCAGCAATCCTTGAAGTGGCAACGAAAGGCCGGCTACAGATGGGACCAGCGACACCTCGACCAATGAGGAGGCCGTTCGTGAAATGGCTTTTTCTTTCGAAGTACCCTTAGTCTGAATCATCTCATTCACTGAAGACGCAGCAATGGCTCAGTTGGTGAAAGGCTAGGTGACATGCTGGATCCAAGGTAATATACGAAAGCGTAGTATGGCGGGGGAAAAACGAAAGTCGTCCACTCGCTGTGGATGCCCAGAGAGGAAAGATGAAACACGGTCACGCCTCAATGCTTACATAGGAGGAGTGCGAATGACGCATGCTCACTGGGTTACCAAACAGGCAGGCACTGATCTATACGTTTCTTCTCCAGGTAAAAAGCATTTGAAAACAAGAATGCTAAAATTGTAGGCAATGATATTTCGGCAGCAACTAAAAAAATATTTAAATCTATTTTTATACAATTACCTAGACCCGGAAAACTTATCCAAATTGTTAAATTTTAACTATCCTTTGATGCAGGAAATGCTATACCATTCAGAATACAAACCTCAACTGCATCCCATAGGGATCCCGCTAGCAGAAAGAAACCAGCAGCATGAGTAAATCTTTGCTTTCCTAAAAGCGCAAAGGCATTCTTTAATGCAGCTTTCCTCCATCGGTCTTCACTGAAATTATGCTGGAAGAATGCCGTCATTTTGTCGTCACGTACCGACCTAGCAATAAAATGACTATTTCAATATTTAACATACAACCAAGAAAAAAGACCTGAACTAGAATTTACTTGCAAGACTTTTTTAATAATGTGGTAACTAACCGAAATAGTCCCCAAAGAAGATTTTTCTTCTTCATGGCTAAATAGTATAGGGATGCGTCTAGTGGGTTGTTTGTTACCGTAAATGCCTCTTTGGCAACCTGCAACAAGTCGTAAATATCTTCAACTTTGAACTGAACATCACAAGTGCCTACATAAGTAAGTATTTCTAATGCTTAGTGACAATTTCTTATTCCAATTATTTTACCGAAAATGAAAGTGATGTGTGTCCTGAACACATTAAGAGTATGTGGGAGTTATTACCGTGTTTGTTTCACCGTTTCATAAAAGCACATTTTTTTCATTTTCACTTAAATGCAAAACTTAGTACGATCACAAATTAATACATAACATGCGACACACACAACAATGCCACTGCATTGCAGTTGGACTTGCGTCCAGCCATTGTAAGCAAAATCAGGAAGTATTGTTTAAGCTAATACGAAAAACGTTTATTTTACCTATTGTGAAATTAGTTTTTACTATCCTAAAATACTTACCTTCGTTATGTGCTAAATCGTTTCGATTTGCTCTTTTAATTGCCAGGAATTAAAATGTAACACCCATTTGATTTAATAATTCATTTAAATGTTAAATTTAGCTTCTCCACTGCTAGGAGTGCTGGCGTGTGCCTTATATCAAACAGATATAGTGCTAGCCTAGTCACTTTTTGTTTCCCCCGAGACCCGTCCAGGAACCCACGGGTTCGGCGAATGTGGGGAGGCTGGGTTGTTCTAATGAAGGTAAACAGGTAAATATTTTAGGATAGTAAAAACGAGAATTTTAACAGGTTAAAATTGGTTTTTACTATCATAAAAATATTACCTTCAGTACTCTCGCTAAATTCGCATAGTTTTGCTTTTCCCATGCTCAAAAAAAAAATCTTACATTTTATTGAATTCAACGCCAGTTGCACTTTTTCCCCGCTAGGCGCGCTGCTCAGCTATCTGCTGCAGCTGTCTGCCTCCCGTGGGGAAAAACCCCATTCGTTTTTGAGCACGAGTCGACAGTGGTCGATCGTGCATCCCAGCTTAAGAATGGAAGAAAATAATGATTTTGAAACAAGCAATGAAGAGGCAGACAATGTGAACGAGATTTTGAAAAATGGAGCGTACACATCCTGCACTTGCTAGAAAACGCCACAAGATCTAGACCCTCTGTGTAGAAGATGTCGGAAGTACAACTGCGATATTTGTGAAATACATAAGGAAGAATCGGTTAAAAGAATTCTTTACACTTGGCATCATTCCGACCAAAAGAAAGCACAGATCAAGAAGAAAAAAGAAGGGAAGACCAGCCTCGATCAACGTTTGGCAGGCATGGCAAAAAATCCAGATGCACCGATATTTGTTAAGGACTTAGTGAGCGTCACGACAGATTCTACATCGGACCTTGACGGTTTCCCGGACGATTCGGTATCGGCATTAGGATCAATGATTACAGCGGCCAGGGAAACGGGATCAATGATTACAGCGGCCAGGGAAACGGCAGCATCGGTGATCGAAACCCATTCTACAAAAATTGAAAACAACGTGAACGATAAAGTCAGCGCACGAGTGATTGGACACGTAGACGGCAAATTAGACGATTTCCGCTCGGAGTTGAACAGTTCCATTGCACTATTAATGACCAGTGTAAACGCCTTATTATCACGGGATACACCGAGCATCAAACATTCTAACAATTCGAGCGAGGAGGGTGACAATAATAATGTGTTATTAGTGGAACTCAATCACGATATGTCAGTGCATGCAAGAAACGTAACTTAAGGTTCGCTCACGCCTGGAACAAAGAGCCTGCCAGCGAAGCGTGCGCAAGAGACAAAGGGTTCGCCCGCGAACCTCCAGAGGGCGGGCAAATCGGGAGAGGCTAAGAAAAAAGACAAGAAACAGGTGAACGGTGGTCACAAGGAGGTACTATTTTAGGATAGTAAAAACTAATTTTACACTAGGTAAAATTAATGTTTCTTACTATCTGCAAAATACTAACCTTCATTATGTGCTGATTTTGTCCAATCGGCCGGTGGGACAGCATAAACCCGTCTAAAACTCTCTATTTCAACCTTTGATACATTTATGAACAATGACATTTTTGATTCTAAAAACACTTTCAAGAAACATTAAAGGAATGCCCACGTTATTTAAGAATGTGGCTTTCCACCCTTTCTTCCATTGCTTTTAGTTGTCACACAATTCTACTTTGCGTTCTCAGAAAAGAGAAAGTTTCTTTGAGAAGTTCACATTTCCTGTGTCATTTCGAATTGTGACGACCTTTCCACTGTGTTTTCATTTTCCTCCTGAGTGAACACGCTTGTCCTGAGCGGATGCTTGTCTTGGATGTGGACAGTTGTGTGTTGCACATGGATTGTGTCCACTGTCGCACTATGTTAGAATGAGTCCTGTTCATGGTGCTATTCTCTCCACTGTCTATGCTTTTCACCTGCATGGAATTTTATACGTTTACACTTAAGTTTGTGAAGCCCAGATTCATTTGTCAGTTGTGTAACCGTTCGTAGTGAATCCATTCATCGTCATTACTCACTTCTAATCCTTACACAAGACACAATGTGTACGCTAATTCACTTCGTCAAGGTCGTAAATCCAGCTTTATCAACAACACGCTGCAATGATGTTTGGCTAAGAATCGTTAACATGCAGCCTGAGAGGTTGAAACAGGAATTAAAATTATACAACAAAAATCCACAGAAATGTGAATTCATCCTCATGCATGCCTAAAAACGTTTTTCATAAAATTAAACTTCATGAAATTGCATGTTTCAAAAAGATGACTAAAATACAATGGGTTAAAGCCAAGGATTGTTGTGCTGCCGAATTCGGACAGTGAGATGCAGAGTCGAGGCCAGAAAGAACGTGCGAACTGCCTGCGTTCGAGATTATGCATGCCACTGGCTACATGCGAAGTAAGTTTTTACAATAACCAAATAAAATTCCAAAAAAGAAAGTCAACATCAGAACCAGATGAACAACGAACTGTTGCCGACGTGATCGTTCCGTGTGCAATCTAGTTAGGCAATGAACGAACCCAACATTAAAAACAAGATCGAATGCTCCACAAAGCGTTAGGCCTACCGCATTCAGGTTAGTAAACTCACAAAACCCATGGAAAAATACCTCGTAACAAGCAAATATGAGCCCTCCAAGATAACGTTTGTCTCAGTTTCAGTGTTGAAACAGGTTGAAAATCCGCACAGCTCACAAATTTCGCGATGAATTTCTACAAATTACATTCACCTTGCATGCAGCACGCCGGGTGTAAGTCTTTGGGTATCGTACGCAAGTACGTTTTAGAAATCCACGCCCTGAGGCCAACAAAGACTTGATTTCAACTTCCATGGAGAAGAGGGATTAACTAAAGTTAATTAAAAAAGACTAATGCCGATGCGGTGAAGAATAAATTTAATAAGAGCACGAAACAAAAAATGACTAGGCTGGCGCTATATCTGTATATAAGGCACGATGCCAGCACTCCTACCAGTGGAGAAGCTAAACTCGACGTTTATATGAATTAATAAGACAAACGGGTGTTTAATTTTAATTCCGAGCAATTAAATAAGCAAATCGAAACTATTTAGCACATAATGAAGGTTAGTACTTTGCAGATACAGTAAATTGCCTATTAAACGCCCATGGGCGGCTTAAATTAATCTGATAAAAAAGTGGAGGGGGCGTTAACAAAGTTACTTAAGATCTCTGACCTTGACGTATTTTTGGGGTAAGTGTTTAGGCCCAAATCCATCGTGGGAAAAGTTGATTAGTAACGTGCATGATCTGGGTTCAATCTAGCAGTAACACAATGGCTATTTTCTATATATAAATTTTGTGTATTAGATCGTCTTCCTTCCAATATGTAACCTAATTCAAAGTTAAAATTAATTTCTAACCATCATTAATCTTCAAAACAGACACGCGATTCACAACCGAAAAACGCCAAGCTGAGTAACGTCATTACGGACGTGGTGGATTGGATGTTTCAAGCGCTTACACAGTCTGGACGCGTGGAACCTCATATGCTTCCACGCGTCCACTACTGAGGCCCCATGGGTCCAGACCTACGCTTCTACTTCCGCCGGAACTTCCATCTTGGATGACAATATATAACTGTACGGTGATGAATGCTTCAACTCACACGTTTCCCAGTGGTAAATCACGTTGTCTGTTTTGAAGGTTGGTGATGGTTGAAAATTAGTGTTAACTTTGAATTATGTTAGATATTGGAAGGAACGATCAAAAACTAAATTTGAGAATAAATGAGAAAAAGGATAGCGTTTTTACTTGACTGAATCCATATTACGCACATCAGTGATCGATCGCATAGGCCTAATATTGCCGACTTTTCCATGATTACAAACGCTCCCGTGAATCGTAGCAACTACACGATTTCTAACCTTAAGGTATTTTTGGGGCGTTAGCAAAGCTAGGCAATTTATTAAGCGATTTACGGTAGTAAGAAACACAAAATGGCGACGTTAACCTTGCCTTTTTATTACACCATTTAAAATGTTTACAATCCCATGAGGACTTGCTCTGCAAACCATTTAGTGATTATGTTGTAATGTCAGCTTAGCTAACACATAAAAGGTCTTGTCATTACAAGGCTGTGAACGCAGCCTCACAGTGGGCATCTGGCAACTCCTCAGCTGACCTTGTGTAGAGGACAAGGGAGAAGAAAAGAGACAAGATGGAATACTCTGAGCGTGCAACGAGTGAAGGTTTGCCAGGGAACTTAGAGAGCAAAGAATTGAAAAAAAGACAAGTCGAATCCTCTGGTTATCCGGGTTAATAATCTCAAATTATCTAATTTCAAAATTGTCTACCGATGATTAACATGATGTGGCTGGCGATCAAGTAACATCTATTGCAGGGTTCGCAAGCATACAAAGACAAAACAAATCCATAACTTTTCCACAATTTTTCTTGAAATTTTCCTTTTCTTGTACATAAGGAAGCACAGACTGTCAAACGAGGGCGAGGGAACGGGAATGTTTTCTAGCTGGCGATTGTCGTGTGATGTAGTGCTTTTTCATTTATCGTCTGAAGAAGACGATAGGACTCGCCGAAAATTTATAATGAACTCTGAAGTGTTCTACTGGGGTGGTAGTGTGTATTTTGAATTTTATTATGTCTTTTAATTACCACTGTGTCCGACAGTTACCCGTTTTTTCGAGGGAACCGGGAACCAAAGAAGAAGAGGCGAAGTGTCGGTGTACAAGGGATGAACTGTTACATCAAAGTCAGTGTGGGACCATCTGAATCCACAAAGTTTGTTTTCTAAGGAAACAAATGTTTCTAGTTACACGACTGTAATTTGCAAAGAACTGATGATATTGAGAAAGACAATGGGCATGACTCGCGACTATTGATAAGGCGTCAAATCGTATGAAAGGAGTCTAAACACTGGCATGAGGCGAGGAATTGATTAAGGAACTGGTGAGGGAAGCGAAGCTGGAGGGCTGATGAGAGAGCACAAAGGATGGTTGGCAGTGCTGGAGTCAGAACGGGAACCGTCGTGAAGAAAAGACGAACCGGCAGCCGGTGCCGAAGAGCAAATGCGTGAAACCTTTGCTGTTCCCGAAGAATGCACACCGGTGAGCGGGGTGTCAATGACCGCAAGTCCGAAGAGGCTGGCCTGTCCGCAAAGTAGGGACCGGGACCCGACTAGTCTTGACAATGACAATCGTACGAGGAGAGACTAAAACAGGAACACAAGGAGCACGGTGAGGAGTCACCGGGTAAAGGCGGTGGAATCGGAGTAGGAGCACCGGTGAAACAACAGTCAACAGGTGACGTGCGCGGGTCACACGCTGCCCGTGTCATGGGACGGGAACTGAGGAAATGGAACCGAATACAGTGGGTTCGGAGACTGCGAGAGCAAACTAGAAAGTGGCTCCATGAAGAAAGGGACCGATGAGGGTCTTGACGCAGAGGGCAAATTAGGCTGTGGTGGTTGTTAAATGGTGAACCAAAAGGACGCACCGAGAAGGCCACGAAGAGGGGCTGGAATCTTCAAAAAGAAGGACCGGAGAACCGACGCAGAACGAAGAGGCTTCGAAAAAGATGACTGTCATAAACAACTGTCATAAAGGAACCTGAGAATATAGCCTTGTGGTAGATCCAGACGACAGTGGACTCAAGGTCTATGCCTGATGCAAGTCATGCTAGCAATGTGGATCATAGAAGATCAACGACAGGAATCGCCGTGACGTATGGAGGGGTACCGTTTATATGGAAGTCGAACCTTCAAAGGTCCGTAAGTCTGTCGTCAATGGAATCAGAGTACAAAGCCATAAGCCAGGCTGTACAGGAAAGCCTGTGGACACAGGAACTGCTTCAGGAAACAGGATTGCTGAAGCCTGAAGATGTGACAGCAGTACCAGTCTACACGGACTCGCAAAGCGCCAGAGCACATACTGTGAGTTATGATGAACGTTCAAGGACGAAGCACATAGATATTCTCTATCACCATGTAAGAGAGAAGGTGGATGCAGGACGAATTGGTGTCCACTACGTGCCAACCCAGAACAATATAGCAGACTGCTTGACGAAGCCACAAACTGGTGTGCGTCAAGTGCATTTGACTAATCTTCTTCATGTCCGCTTCTCCTACTAAGTACTGGTGTCAAGGGGGAGTTTGTTGGAGACAGAAGAGCACTCTTAAGGCCCACTGTGGTAGCATCCAGCAGTGGCGAATAGTTCAGTGCCAGGATGTGGAAACCTCTGCACATGGGCAGATGTTCACAACCAGAACTTTGAACCTGTTGCTAGGGAAGTGACGTTTTTCCGCCTGGAAGTTACTTCCTCACTAGCTGCCGATCGAGAAGGTTGGCCTAACTATTAGACCTAAATGATTAGAATGTAAGTAATGTAACCCTTAACGTTTTGTGTTCCTGAAACGGGAATAAATCCCGTGTTTACTTTGGTAATGTCTTGCAATTACTTTTTTAGGGCAATGGGCAAGCATTCACGATCCCCTTCTAGGGCCTCTATCAGGACCGGCCAACGCTGATTTAAAGATGAGGAGGTAATACCGTGTCGATTCCATGATGAAAGAGAAAGGGCTTACGGCGAATCGCCCATCCGTCGACCAATTAGTCAGTTCGTTTCTCATTAAAAGAAAAACCAAGACGTCTTTGTAAGATAGATGGAAGGGCTTGAATGCAGGACCCACGTAGGGACCTAACAGCTCGATAACATCCTTACAAAGTGAAGCACCTTAACATTAGTTATGTTAAAGTGTCCTACCTACGCCAAAGATGTAGGCAAAAAGGGACAGATAGAAAAAAATTTCATCTTAAATTTCAGGAGGATGGTGATGGTGCAATTTCAGTCATTTTCGTTGCGTTGGGTGAAATGCAATTAAGAATCACTAACGGAACACACTGTTGTCCTTACCTCCACCAACAGAAGGTGGGAAGAAGATTGGATGATGCAATCATTCTACCCACCTTAAGTGCGTCTGACGACATTTGGGCGTCTGCATTTCAACGAACCCTGTTCTAATTTTCATTTCAAAGCATGAGGTCTAAGTGGAATATTCGTGATAGTATTTATCACTGTCACCTGGGAACTATGACTAGTCCAGAAAACTTCAGGAAAGGACCAGCACATACTGAAGGTTAGTATTTTGCAGATAGTAGGAAATCAAGATGTTAGAACTCTTCATTACTTCGCACTTCAAGAGAGTTGTGGAAGGAAGTTGAGGTTTGTTCTGGGAATAGGGAGGAGGATGTGCTGAGAGGTGTGCGCGATCGCCATATGTGAAAACTGGAAGCGCTGGTGAAAACTGGAAGCGCCTGGAGGAAATCGGAAGACCGAGAGAAGTGATTGGTAGCGGTCCTGGGGAAGAGTACCAGTGAATTTGTCGGAAGTTGAACTGGGGGAGATGGAGTCTCTAAATACGGATTTTAAGTTCATTTTCATCTTCAGCCCAGTGAGTGCCAACAAACTGTCAAATCTTGTTGGAGATGCTTTTATATGGTTTCATGTTGACTCAGTGACACGACTGAAACTCCAGCAGAGTGTTTTAGAAAAACCACCAAGGTTAAAGATGAACATTTCGGGGGAAGAGATTGAAGCCATGCATAAACTGCGGAAGAGCGATCTTTTGACAGTGTGTAAGGCTGATAAAGTTAATTCGCCAGTTGTGCTAAAGACCAGCGATCGTGATACAAGAGTGCTTGGAGGTAACGGCGGCAGATTTGGGTAATCGTCCTACACTAGATTTGACCTACAACCTTGAACAACTAATGAAGGAAGGGTTAGTTTGTTTTTACTAAAGAGCTTGAGGAGTTGCGCAAGTGAAGATACACAAGGCCGACAGACCTCTTAAGGCTCATCACACTACCAAAGGAGGTCCATCCCAACGACTGGATTATGTAGTTGAGTAGAGCTATGTATGGTACACATCCACATGTTATGTTTATGGTTGTATGGTTGTTGCACATTACACCTGTACGCAGGGGGATCCCTGAGTGTGTAGGTGAGAGGGTGAGTGCTGTGGGGACATCTGCAGTTGCTTACTGGTACTACCAGCTTCCTTTTTTTTTTTTAGAACTTATTTTGTACACACAGTCACACATACCACCATTAAGACTCAACAATAACTATTCTCTTGAATTTTCGAAGAAATTAACCTTTCTTCTTCATCAGAAGCTCACGAAAAAATAACTGAAAAAGTTTGCTACATGATCGTAGGCGAAAACCGTCACAATTCGAGAAATTTTTCGAATAGTGACGGTTCTCTCCTACGATCATGTAGCAAACGTTTTTTCACAGTTTTTTTTTTCTTTTCGTGAGCTTCTGATGAAGAAGAAAGGTTAATTTCTTCGAAAATTCAAGAGACTAGTTATTGTTGAGTCTTAATGGTGGTATTTGTGTACAAAATAAGTTCTAAAATGTCCGATTTTAGCCACTGTAGTAGCCAATACTGGCCTTTAATAACCAACTTCCTTATCACTAACAGCCCTGGTTACAGCTGATCAGTTCACCTCTGGGCTCCAGCCCAGCAGCACTCCTCTCCTCTACACTGAACAGCTTGTAAAGCGTCCTAAGCCTCCTCGGTTTATACTGAACCAATGTACTACCTGCGTGGACTGGAATAAACCTACTTTAGCCCTAACTGGCTTGGTTATTTCTGGTGGGACTTGGGACTGCCTTCAACCTCCTTAGCAGCAGATTAAGCAAGCACACACTAGTATTGGGAAGAAGGTTCCACCAGCAGGTACGTGAGGGGGGAGTGGCAAAAGTGAATGAGAAAGTTGAAAAGGAGTATACAAAACGAGTAGGTGTTACTTACTTTTGAGAGGTGTAAGCGAGACGATCCAGGAAGACCTGAATATAGTTTACATTTTTTCCTGTGAAAAATGGGAACAATTCGAAGTCACTAATCCTGAAGAAAAGTTGGAAACGAGATGAAGTTCGCAACATCAGATTGCGAGAAAAACATGAAGTGGAAAAGGAGCTTGTGAAAGTCCCAAACACACCGGACAGAGTGTATCGAATGCTATGTGGTAACTGTGATGCCGTTTATATAGGCGAGACAAGGAAGGGAATTCATGAGCGGGTCGAATTGCATATGGAAGACATTCGCAATAAAATTGAGACAAATAGCATCGCAACTCACTACATGGCAACGAAACACATGATTTCTTGATGTGAAACAGAGACTCTCCTAGTGTCCAACTCTCGCAGTGAGACACTTAAGAGGACTTGAATCCTTGGCAATTGTGTACGAGTTGGTAACGAGAGGGACCCATATGAATCTACAAAAGCCAGCCAACCCTACAATAAGGAATTTGATGAGCTCAGTGACTAACTCGCCCAAAAGTTTTAGAGACCATCTTGATACGAGACCATCTTGGATGGCACTATGAATACAGAAAGTTGGAATCACTGAACCGAAGAGAGAAGTACACAAAACCATGTAAACCGAAAGAAAATTTATTATTAGTGTCAACTTCCAACAAAACATGAAATCCTCCACAACCACAACATCCTTGTACTGTCTATGACTGACCACTCTACATTGCGCAGAAGTCATTATGTTGACGTTCCCCATTTTCCACTGTGTACAAGGCTTGTCACTGGAAATGAGAGTTCTCCCGTGTGGCAGCACCAGTCACAGTTGAAAACTCTTGTTCATGAAGGATGTCCATTGAAAGCGAGATTACCCGCGTGGTAGGTGGATAAGACCACAGTCCTAGGTCTTCAAGACTTGGTAGACCCACTTCCCCAGGTTGACAGAGGCATGGGTACTAGAAGTATGACTAGGCGTGGGGACTAGTGTTAAGCCCGTCCCTCCAGGAAACATAACTGGACCTGAAGTGTTCATTGCGCTGGGTCTAGGCACAACTTCGGGTCACTGATTGATCAATTTGGATTCCACCGGGAATATGAAATCACACCCGGACAACCCTTTGAGACTCATTATCTTTCCTGGACAATTTAGCTAGCCTGCTTTGTTTTCTTGCTGAAGCAAGAACCACCAGGAAGACTGACTATAGAAAAAACGCAGGCTTGAAGCCCTGTAAATGAGCTCATTGGGAGTGCTCACAGGTCCGTTAAGACAGAAGGGAAAAAAGGTCAATCCCTTGACCTAGTATTATCCAAGTCCAGCATCAGAAGAGATATGATTTTGGTGATGAAAAGACTGTATTAATAGCCAAATTATAGGCTTTAATTGAGGTGTAGAAAACTCCTCAATCAATTTGAAGAAAATCACTAACACATTGGACAAAGACAAGAACAAAATACCATTCCCTTTACCGTAGAAACCAAGATATCCTTCACATTTTTCAAAGTTTAGTCCCATTGGCAGAGAAAATGCCTGCCCGTCTCACTGACGAAAACCATCATCTTGGAGGCCAGTTGCCAAAACTTTCATCGTGATGAAAGGTGGGTCATACCATAGTGACATGCAAGATGTACCCAGACACTGGAAGGTGAATAAACAGAAAAGATTCCGCGAAACTCAAGAGATTCCTACCTTCCAACATACATACAGATCATAAAACTTGGCCCTTTACTTCGCCGACGTTTACAAGACCTTTCATCCCCATTTTCTCGTGAAAATTACCAGTTTCAAATTATGTTGTCTGTCCGTAATGAACCATAGCACATATTTTTTTTTTTAATTCTAAAATATCAAGGCTGCTTCAATACCATGCCTTCAAAAATGTAACCTAACTGCTTAATGATTATGTTTCAGTAATTTGACGTGCGAGATACCAAACGCGTAAAAATGCGTACGGGTGAGATTAATGGAGAAGCGTATAAAAGCGTATCTGAAGGAAAGGGTTAATTTAAGAATATTTCCCACCTTAACTTGCTGGTGCCTTCTTCTTTATGATCTCTTCACTGCTTTACAGTAAGAGTGTTACAACTTCACTGTGCCAGATTATCTGTTCACTGTGAAGTGCTACACAAGTGTGCAAATGTGGAGCTATCCTAGTTTGTACCACTTGCACTTTGCGAAACTCATTACAATGTCGCTTTCTCCTGTGTGTGGGTTCTCTTTGACAACAACATTGCACTTCATACTTATTAAACTCATCACTGTGCAGCCTCTTTCAGTGAGTCTTTAGTAAAAGGCAGAATCAAATAACTGTCCGATTCGACTGCCTGCAGCAAAATGTTTTCGTAATGTCCTTTCACCTCTCGACGCACTGACATTGCGCAGATAGTAGGAGATGAATATATTGTGTTGTTCCAAGAACACGCAGCCACATCATCATCTAGTGGAGTTTCCGGACGTGGCGTGCAGAGAAGCACGATTCCAGTTATGTTCTCACACCCCTTATAGTTAAGGGAGTGGAGCGGATGTCGTGGGACCAGAATAGATTCACTGCTCATTCATTAACATAAAACATGGAAGAGGGGGCCCAAGGCGCCCTCTCTGTTTCAATTCGATCTTTATTCCGTTATATCACCCTGACAGACGAAGTCCACGGCTAGACCTACCTTGCCATGTCGTTAAAAAGGTCAGTGTTTGCATCAACAGAAAGCCTTTCCGTAGCGTACTTCTAGAACACTTGACTCTCCTGTGAAAGGGCCAGATGTTCCACATTGCGCCTTATATGGCGTCACCGACTGATGCGGCGAGCAAACCACTCAAGGTTCACCGTGAGCGGACAGGCAGATATGAGGCAGCAACGGGATTCAAGGCGTTACGAAACGTTGGTAGGAAGAAGGTCAACAGAACGTTCAGCACCTAGTTGCGACGAAACAAGTTGTAGACGAACAAGTATGTTCAGACAAATTACAGCGCTACAAAACATTTCACAACAAGGGACACAAAATACCGTTCCCCTTCTACAATTTTGTATCACCTTTCGATGATACAAAATTGTAGAAGGGGAACGGAAGGAAGTCACACACAGTTTTATTTTACGAAAGGAAGTCACACAATGAAGGCATTCCTGTCGACCTGTAGAGTTCGATCCACTGAAAGAAGAGAACAGAATGTCACCAAACTAAAAAAACAGTTCCCTTTGAGGGAAGAGGGGGAGGGGGGGGGGGGCGAACGAGAAGGTCGATGAGCCCCCTTATTGAAACTAAAGATGTAAAGGAAAAGAGCTTGTGGCAAATCGCCCATCCGTCAAAAAAATCGTAAGTAAGCTTCCCATTGAAAGAAAAACAAGCCGTTTTTGAAAGAGAGATGGTAGGGCTTGAACAGAGGACCCACGTAGGGACCTAACAGCCCGATAACGTCCTTTCAAAGTGAAGCACCTTAACCCTCGTTATGCTAGGGTGTCCTACCTACACCACATAAGTAGGCAAAAGGTGGGAGACAGACAAATTTTCGCCAGTTATGTTCTCACACCCCTTATAGTTAAGGGAGTGGGAGCGGATGTCGTGGGACCCGAATAGATTCCAATTTTCATTCTGAAGAACGAGGTCAAGAAAGAGGAATAATCGTGATAATATTTATCGATGGCAAGGAACCATGATACGTTTAGAAAACTGGAAGAACCAGATTCATTAATACACTTGTAGATGAGTGAGTTACTCTAATTAACATTGTGGCCCTACACACCCTGAAAGGACATCCCTTTACATAAAAGTCAATATCACACGGGGTATGGCGTGTGCAGCATTGCAAAGCAAGGATGAATGTCCGATTGACGCCATGATGGGAAGCTAGCGGAGACCAAGTTCCAAGTTGGACATCATACCACTGTTTTTCATACATAGTGCGAAAGTTCACAGAATTCGAGAAATCCTTCGGAAACAGCCAGGAATCGTCCTTGAAAAGGGTAGATAAAACCTTCATCACGAACGCATGAGCTCCCATTGAAGCGGTTCGTTGCACAAGGACGGCCTTCAAAAATCCAAAGTTCCAGTCAACCCTTTTATCACGAACTTACATTCATCTAAAATCATTATAACTGCCATTACTGTGAATTCCATTTTCCTTGACAAATTTGTCAATTTCCTCTATTTCCGCGCATAAGAACCTAATTCTAACCTGCAAAAATAGGCCCGGCCATCGCGCGAGTTGTGCGGCCCAGCTCATGGCAGGATTTACCACATCAGAGTGAAAGAGTGGGAAGGTCCACTAGCCCAGCTGTGGGACATTGGGGGGGGGGGGGAGAAACTATTTGACTGTGGTATGATTACCTGCGTCAAAACTCTAACGATGGGCTTAAAAAACTAGAAGTCATGTGATTGACATTGTGCATACCTGCGCATGGAAATGCAGGATGCAGTTGAAATGATTTTAATCAGGCCTCTAATTTTTAGTCGTTTGTCAATTGTCAGAACATTCAGAGGGTGAAAAATACGTATGCAACTCAGAACATCAATAGGATAGGGAAAATCATATGAAAATTCGTAATTCAAGTGATGTCGAATAATTTGTGACAATGTTTTGACACTCAAACGTGACCCATAAAATCCTTGGCAACTTTGAGTTAGTACCTTAGACAGCCGCTCTCAATCTTTCTAAAGTTGAAATAACGATTTATCCAACTCAGAAATAGGGTCTTTAATTACTTCCTTTCATATTTTCACTCGTTAGCTTCCTTGCGACCTTGCCATTTTCGGAGGGTTTTTAAGTGGAGTTTGAGCATCTGGATGCATGCTGCCTTAAATTCTTTTTAGTTTGGGACAGTCCTACTCTTAGGCTGCGGCTCAAGCGTCTTCGTTTGCCCACAGAGTATTCAGTTTGACCCCTTGCTGTCCACATTACATTACATATTTGTTAATTTACTTTGTTTTATTACGGTCATCACCACATTGATTAACACAATACTCACGAAACATTAAGCAAGTCCACCTATTTCTTTTAATTTTCGTCAATACAGCGAACGCAGAAAGGTTAAAGGAAGAGTGATTTCAGCCCAGTGCTCTTTAATTTCCGTCCATACCGTAAAAGAAATGGCGTTGAGCGTATGGGCGTTCACAATCGTGTCCTGTCGGCAAGCAGAAATAATTCCCTCGCGACGTCATGTCATGATTTGTAGTTCCGATCATACAAAATAGCATCCAACTCCAATGGGGTCTCCTAACGGATTTATAGAAGAGGGAATTATTGACACTTCATCCAACATCCTCTGATCTTACGATTTAATCTTGCACTAAAACGTAAATAAAAATAACGATCGCATAATACAGCAACGTTACCACATGCATGACGCCCAAACCAAGGACGCTAGGCTAAAGCAGCGTCAAGAAAGGAATTTAAAAATTAAATCAAATTCTTCCGTTTTATTAATCAACCATAATAAGTTGAAATGGGGAATATTAACATTAACAAAATTAATAAATTAAACTCCATCTGCTTTAAACTAAAACGAAAAATCATCAGTCTTAAAGACGGCAAAGATTTACGCGCTATCGAAACGGAGAGCAACATGCAAGCAGTCAAACAAGTCAGTGCGAATTACGCAATACGCCGTGCCACAGCCAACTTGATACGGCAGCATCGCTCACCTTTAGCAGCTCTCCGTATTGTTGTCCCATGCATGCTAATGCTGTTATGGGTGCTCGTTCTCGTATCTGCCGCATGGCGCGCTGCCATCCGACCATCGCAAACGTGCGGTTGAACTAATAATTGTTCCGTTTTGATAAAAAATTGCTGTATGGAAACAACGATTGTTTTAAAATAACGCATTTGTTGGCCTTTGTTGTTGTTTATTTTGTATTTTAAATAATGATTATGTATTGTCGGCGTTATTTTGGTCGATTAGGGAAAACGCTAGCAGGTAGTAACTTGTCTGCAGATACGTTCATCGTTGAAACCAACATTTCAGATGACAGGCTACACTCGAAGAAAGTATTCAAGTTTGTGAATGAGTCACGTGATAAATTCCAAGTTAAAAGAGAACTTAATGAAACCGAAGAAGCCAATTTCAATTTCAGCCTCTCGATCAGATGATCGTCTGCTGCCTGATAATACTCGTATTTTGCGCAGTCTTAAAAAGCTTTTTTTTTTTCAGTTTAATTTTTTAATTTTATCAATATGCATAAATTATTTGCCAAAATTATTAATTGCTCTTTAGCAATTGCAAATACCGTATGTTACTGAATTTTATTAGTTAGAATTGCTTCAGATTTGCAATTAAATACAGGGTGTAACAAAAGGTCGTGTCCAAACTTAGGTGACTAATTCCTTAGGCCAAACTAAGAATATAATTCATATAAACATTTGGCCAAACACGTCTTGTTCTTTGGTTATCGTATGAATTAAGAACCCCAATTCCAACTCCGCCTCCACCCACGCTCTTGCTAATGCAAAACCAAATCAGAATAGGAAGGTAGTGAATGAAGACAATGAACTGAAGGTAGAGAACAAACTGTTAAGAATCAAAATTAGACTAAAGGAAAAATATCTCTATTGCCAAACAATTTGTCCTGGAGGGGAAGCAACAATTGTTCGAAAACTTCGTTAGTCGGTGTTAATGTAGGACTGATAATACCATAGAGGTTTTAATAATGCGAAGTATTAAACGCGAACATCAGTTCTGCACAGGTCGAAACTAAAATAAAACATTGTGAAATAGGAAAAGGCCGGTAACAGTACTACTGGGTCAAAGGGAATCACTTAACACTGCACGAACGTGCAGCAGCTGGATTATTGGTCTGGTCGCTGTCGGAATCTGTTGTCCATCTCTTACTACAGTGTCGGAGGTTTGTGTCGATTTAATAGTGCAGCTACTATACGTTCGGTGATATTGTGACGAGTCCTTGTCAGCAATACGAGATGGTTCACAATAATTCGTCAAAAATCCTTCTCTGGGCGTTAGAGCAGGTTTGCAAATGCCCTGCAGACGACGTTAATTCCATGAAGTAGTTCGTAAAAATAAAAAAAATATAAAAATGTTATTGTTTTCCAAAGACAACTGGTTCCTGTGTGTGGTTGGGGGGATAGCAGTTAACAGTAATTGTTCAAAGTTTCTTCCCTGAACATTAATGCAGGTTTGACACTGTCGAGCCAATGAGTTTCGGACATGTTCAAAAATTCCAACGGTGGTTTTGTTTTTGCAATAGCCAGAGCGTGGGCGGAGGTGGGGAGGCGGTGCTGGAATTTGGGTTCTTAATTCATGAGATAACCAAAGAATAAGACGTTTTTGGCCAAATGTTTATATGAATTATATTCTTAGTTTGACCTAAGGAATTAGTCACCTAAATTTGGACACGACCTTTTGTTACACCCTGTATACTAAAATAAAACTTTTAATAATTTGCCCATGCATTTTATCCCATACAATCCCTGTGCAAAATTCCAGCATGCCAAACATAGACCCAAGCCATTTCATGAAGAGATGGAATCTGTTGCAAGTCTCACACTGATAGGTTTAACAAGGATAGGATTAAATCAACCAACACTGCTTGGTTTTCCATTCATTGGTGGACTCTTGAAAATAGTAGATTTCCCAGAATTGTCCGACCGATTGAAATTCACTAAAGGAAAACAAGAAGAAATTAATTAGACTGAATTTCTACGCATGAAAATAACACGATAGTTTTCGAAAGAAATTGCCCCAATACCAACCCACTTTGTACCAGAAAAGGGTACTGTCCACCCTAAAAACGTATGCGTGTGGGGGATGGGGAGGGGGGGTTTACAGGTTGTAAATACCCAAAAGATTTTTTCTGTCGGAGCAACTGACAATTTTTTTACACCCCCATCCCAACTTTAACATTTTATCCCTCTCCGTATCCCACTGGACAAAAAATGAAATAAATGTAGGCTGTAAACGAGCACCACCGAAAAATGCCTGTTTTTCAAAATTTCCAACTGAAAATTTTTTTTCTTGAGGCACCCAAATGCCACGCCGAGGCAAATCTAGCCGTTTTTGCAATAATGGTCCGATTCTTACAAACTCTTCGACATTCAATAGCCTGTCCAAATACAAGACTCTTGGGGAAGCCCAAATCCGAACTTTCCACCAGGAAGAACCATTAAACTACGTTTGAAGATCACTTCAAACCAACCGAAGCACTCAGTCATCATGGCTGCCATTATGAAACTCTGTACTTTTGTATTTGTATTTTATCCTTTTCCTTTTAGGGCAAATAGCCCGAACACACTAGCTTAGTGCATTTTAGGAGGAGCTTCCTCTGCGAAGGTACTGAACCTCGATAATTTTACAGACAACAATTTGAAGTGTGATATTTTTTATTGTGTTTGTCGGCCGCAATCCATATGAAAAATTTCCACAACGACCAATTTTAACTTCCAAATTAAACGTTAAAACGTTCTCAGCTACTTAATGCGTTATAGCATCCTACTAAGCTAGTTTATTTAACCACATTTATCCTTTTATAATAATCTTTTACCCCTAGAAACGCTACCATGTGTCCAAACGTACTACGACCTGGCATTCTACCGGACACGAATTTTCAGTGTATATATGTTTGTTTCAGTACTCCTCTAGACCCGACTGAGACCTTTCAAACACTACTGATAGCTTGATCTACTATTAAAAACCAAAAGGTATTTATAAAGGTCTGTTCAAACCCAATCCGAAAGAGTCAAACTGTGCAAAAACTTCGAATCCTCAATTCCCCCTTCCCCCAGCCAAAACTAGTTGTGGTGTATAACACTGCAGTTTACAGTTAAAGCTTATAAAATTTAATAGTAATGCTTTATGCCAAGCCAAAGTATTAAGCTTTAACAAGAGCCTATTCACGTTGCAAACATGTAAATATTCCATCCGTAGCCAATAATACAAAGTAAAGGCCTATTTCCCAATGTTCATTTGAGTAAAACTCAAAACAGGCCTATCTTTTCCGTCTGTACATGTCCCTACTCCTTCAAACGGCTCTGCACCCAGTCCCTTTGTTCAACCAACTTCTCCTCCCACTTTCCATTGTTCTCAAGGCCCTCAGCCAATCAGACCCCCGCAGCTATCCTCGGCGTCCGCGCCTACTTCCGGTATTGTATATAAAACCCCAGCCTCAGAACTCAATCGTTAGCACAGCTCACATTTCTCAAGCTAGAGAAGGGTCACGCCAGTCGGGAGTGGAGACGCCATGTCCGGAGAATGCCATGCCGGGCACGATGGTAGTGGTTTGTATGTTATAGTTTAGCTTTTGAAAGTTTAATTTAGGACCCCCATATTCTAAATTCTAGTTTAATTGTAAACTTAACTCTCTAGCTAGGGAATATTATGGTGGAGACGCCTGTAGCGGCATCTTAGGTTTCCTCTCCCCATAACGTCAGAGTGGTTCTCTTCCTAAAAACCAAATCTTTCCAGTTTATTTTAAATGGATTTTTAATCTAAACTAATTGACGGTTTGATCTTTGTGGAAGTCAAATTGAGACACTGATGCCTAAGTGTAAAACTGCCGGGCTTTTTATTACTTAGAACAGTTCTCGAGGGAACTAAGGGAGGTTGATCTTTTTGTACTTGGAAAACTTAGAAACATAACTGTGGACGGTTGATCATGTAGAAACATACTGTCAGACTTTTATCAGTTGCGGCTGTTAAGTCTTGTGGGTGTCTCCAAGAACACCTAATATTACTTTTTCTATTGTGAAAATTTAAACTTTTATTCAAACGAAGTGTGTTTGTCTGATTTTGTGATGTACTAAGGTATATTCAAACTTGCTGCTTTTAATTACTTTGATTCAAAAGCTTCTCCGAAGCAAACTATAATGTAAAGTGTTTTCATTCTCTGTTGCAAAAATAAAACAGGAGTTTTAAGCTTCAGTCGTTTGCTAGATTTGATTAATTGTATTTTAGTGTAAAATAAATATGTAGCCCATCTTTAATTTTAGCTAGTAAAACAGTTAAATCCACCGTTGGTGGCAGCGATACCGACAGTTTAAGGTTAGGTCCCTTTAATTAGGACCGGCGCTTCATCCTCCATGCTGGGACAGTGTCCATGCTGTGTTGAATAACGTAAAAAGTCGTCATTAACACCGATTAACCTCAAGCTGAAACTCCACGCACACCAGGGAAACCGAGGGCGTTACAAGCACCTAAGCCGTCGTAGCGCCTGCCGTTACAACTGGTGGCAGCGGTGGGATGAACAGGTGCTGTTCTCATCAAGCGTTTTCCCCCCTGCCATGCTACATGCCTAGAAGGATGCAAGCCACTTCCAACTAGATGTCTGTGGTCCAGCCAAATATGGCCACGAAGCAGATGCCTGTGACTACGTTACACAAAGTCACGAAGCAGAAGTAGTACTAACGAAAAAAATTGTACAACCCCCGCCCGCAGCTCCAACCACTGCGGGCGCCAGGAAGCAACAGCTGCCGCTTCCAGTAGACGTCCTCAAGCCGAGAGCCGTCTCAACCCCAAACGATGCTGTAGGAGATGAGGCCCGAGAGGGAACCTACGTTCCGTGCAGCCAAGCCGAGGATTTTCTGTGCTACACCGAGGTCCCGTTGATTTGAACCGCCAGTGACGATCTACTCCAGAAATCAGTGCCGAACTTCCCGTACTACAGTGGAACGGAAGGACAGACTGACCATACAGCGATTGTACAATGGGTGGGTAAGTGTACATGATACATGCTTAGAAGCCGCCAAGCCGAGTGTTGTAGTTGATAGCATTTATGCAATTTAGCTATTCATATACCAGAGTGCTGGAGGTCTTAGAAGTGTATTTTTTATGTGCAATCTTACTGGATTTGGGAGAGAAGTTTTTTAATTAATTCGCTCTACTCAAAAGTAACGTTAAATTTTAAGCGGCTGCTTTTAATTTTTGTTTCATTTATAAAAGCTTTATTTTGAAACCACGTTAACCATTAAGACTCAAAAATGTCCGACATGGAAGAATTAGACGAAATCATTCGTGATATCAAAAACAAGGACTTAAAGAAGGCCTGTTTAAACTTAGGCTGCACAGTAAGTGAATCCCGAGCCGAATCGCAGAAAATCTTACGATCAGCCCTTGAAGATGGTAAACTCGATTTAACCGAGCTTTCCGATGCACTAGCTAATGCTATTGAAAGGAGAGAAGCCGCTATTTTTGCGAAAAAAGAATTAGCTGCTAAAGAAAATAAACTGTTTTTAAAAGCAGAAGAATTAAAGTTAAGAGCACTTGAAGTTGCGGACGCAGACAAGCGCCGTGCTCATGAACTAGCTTTAAGGGACCAAGATGCCCAAATTAAAGATCGTGCCAGTACTATGGAATTAGCTAAACTGGACAAGCAGCTAGAACTAGCTAAGCTAAATGCTGCTATGTTAAATCTTAACCCCGCTCCAAATGGAGCTAATGGCGCTCCCCCACCTCCCCCAAATCCAGTTGCAAAACATGGTAAAGTGGCCGACATAGTTCGATTGGTAAATAGGTGGACGCCCAATACTGATATTAACAGTTTTCTTAAGATTTTCGAACGAACTTTAACTAGTCAAAAGATTCCTAAAGACCAATGGGTCACAGGATTACAACCCCTCGTCGGTGAGGTTTTCATTAAAGTTAAATCAGCTAACAGACGCTGAAATGCAGGATTACGAAATAGTCAAAAGAAAACTGCTTGCCCGTTTTGTACAGACTAAAGAGTAAAGAGTCTTTGCAAACTCAATTTCGTTCTCTCGAAAAAGGAGTAGAAATGCAATTCCAGGATTATGCTTTTGAGTTAGAAACGTTGTTCACTCATTGGTTAGCTTTAGCTAAGGTTAACCGGGACTATGACAAACTTGTCAATCTAATGCTTTTAGAGCAATTTTATAAATCTTGCCCTGCCCAACACAGAAAGTGGATCCCTGATCAAATTAAGTTAGGGACGTTGGCTGAAGCAGCCCAACTTTGTGACGAGTTCACAACCCGCAATAAACAGATTGCTAACGAAACTGCCACTCGTGCAGCCAAAACACAGCCCATAGCTGCACCGTCGAACCAAGGTTCTAAACCTACTGGTCAACAGCGTGGTCACAACCGTAACCACAACACGACAGCTAATCCGGCCGGATCTGTCAGTGTGAACGCAGATAACCCTGGAGGGGACCCTGCCATAAACCTTAGTGCTAGTGAAAAAACTAACCCTAATCAAGATCGAGTTAGGCGCTGCTACGTGTGTAATTCTCCCCAACATTTTCGTAGGGAATGCCCCGAGCTTAACTCGAAACCCCAGCAAGCAAACGCATGTTTCCCAGTTGGGAAAAATGCTAGTAAAATTCTTAAGGCTAGTACTCTGTCCGGTAGCATAGGGAAAAATAAAATTAATATTTTAAGCGACTCCGGAAGCACAGTTTCGCTAGAAATTGGCCACGTTTAAAACGGAAGGTTAAATGTCAAACTGCCTTGTGTGGCCAAGTGTTTACATTAGACCAGGTAAATCTAAGTCTAAGGTTAGATGATGGCTCAGTGTTAAAATCAGTAGCATGCATTACACCGGTCAACAATTCGTTCTACGATGTCGTTTTGGGCGTGCCAGGATTAGAATCATTAAACCTACAGCACAGACCAGTAATCGTCACGCCCCGTGATTTTTCTTCAGTGCCAGCCGAGGTGGCTACGCCCCCCGTCAGAAACGGCCCACATCAATCAAAGAAACGTAAGAGCCGCCGTAAACAAACCAGCCCCGCGGGATTGGTCAAGCCCCAAACCCCCACAGTGCTTCCGCCTATCGTCGTTAAGTCCTCAAGCAGAGACGAAATGGGTCTGCTGAAAACTTCGGAAGTCAACCCATTACGAGATAGTGAGACCCAAGTCCCCTCTCTTGACCAATGGATGGACTGTTGCCATCTTTGTTGGCGTAAACAAGCAACGAAAAATACGCTGAGCCTGCCTCCTAAAGGCAAAATAAATCGAAGTTTGTCAGCTAGTGATATAAACAAAAGTTTAGTCATGCCAGAAAAACCCATGGTTAGCGAGTTTAGCTTTGAGGAATGGCTTAAGTTACGTGAGTTAACTTCCCCCAATCATAAGTTGGAAACAAGTAATTTAAAGGTCGGCATTAAAAATGTTCCCCCTATATGCTTTGATTTTTTTCCAGAGTTTTGTAAAGTTAAATTGCCGGATTTTAATCTAAATTAAAACCAGCGTGTTAAGCAACTAAAAAAACTTAAACATAGTTTTCCCAGTCCCATTTTTTTTTGTTAAAAGTAGGACCGATGTTTTAGTGTGAATTCTATATCATTCTAGGGTGGAAATAAATGCATTTATTATGGCTCTAGCACTGAATTGGTGTTTCCAATAAAACGGAGGTTTAATACCTAACCTAAAGTAGTTTTATTCTAAATAGAGTTTGTTCGAGTTGCAAGTAAACCGGAAATCTAACAAAGTAAATTTCCCGTGCATGTTTTCTTTAAATAATGTGTAGTTTGTCGCTACAACCGTGGCTCCATCTAGGAGCAACCAAACCTAAAATAGTGTATTTGCTGATTTTAAATCTTAAAAACTTCAGAATCTACTGGACAAACCTGGAAAGCATCTAGTGAATGTTGCTGCATCAAGGCAGCATTTTTGTTAAACATTTAATTGTTAAAAGTTGCGTTTCAGTACAAATTGACTGAAAATTATTTTTACCTGCATTTTTAATTTTGTCATTTTGGTCCGTTGAGAGCTCATCCTTAAGTAAGTCTCAGTTAATTCCCGTTTTGGCCTTCACACCTAAATTTTAAGTGCCTATGTTTTACTCTTTTTGTCACTATCAACGTCTCCCTTTTGTGGGAGAATATTGACAAAGATTGTAACGGCACTAATTAAATATTCATTAGGAATATTCTATGGGAGCTGCAATCTGTCCCCGGTTGGCTCTTCATTAAGTTTTACACGAAATGGTTTTCTTTATAAAAAACCGTCTGTCTTACCTCTGAGGGCAAAAGGTCAACTCTGTCGTTAAAAGGTTGTTAGTTTTTATCCACAAAACTTCCCAGTGTTGTATTGTTATGTTTAAGTTATGGGTCATACCTTTAAACCCTTTAGTGTCACATCACCCTTGTAAACAAGTTGTTTGGCAACCTTAAACCATTCTAGTGGTATTAGTTGCTGTTAAATAGAGCCGGTGTTCTTCTGCGTGTTCACAGAATATTCTCTTCTAAAAGTTATCGTAACCTAGGTTGAGGGTGGACGGCAAGGTGTTTTTGGCCGTCACACAGAAAAAAAAGACGCGGCAATTGGACATAATCCGGACTTGTATGAACGATTAAGCAGCGGGACGCCTCATTTGACAGTATTCTTTTACAAAAACCATGACTTTGTAACTTTAATCAAGCCTAGTGTGCTTCTTGATAAATGTCTTTCTGCCCGAAAAACATCGCTGCAATTCATACTGTGAAAAGATCGATCCGTTATAAAAACACTACGAAATACGCAAAACTTCACAACACGGACTCACACTTAGTCCAAATTTTCGATACCACCCAGATATCTTCGTCAGGTCTCGAGGATTTTGCTGCTTTCTACTTCAACTACATCGTTGTTTACTACGTTGTTTACTACGTCGTCTGCTTTTACATTCGAATACGCTCCCGACCGCAGCCTCCTGTATTTATTGGGCTGCATGTGCTGTTCACT
>JAHWFP010012423.1:22055-35394 GCA_023313725.1 Lithobius niger | reverse complement strand
CAGATTAGCCTAATTCAGTGGCAAAGTCGGCCACTAAGGTACATTAAGGTGCGCATTGAATAGCTATCGATAATTTCTAAACCACTTCGAATAGCCTAATTATTGCAATTTGTCAATTTACAATAATCAGCATAAAATTCCGATGATTTCATATTATGGCGCATTTATACATTAATAGCACAATGTTTCTATACTGATTTTACTATTTTTGACCACTGAACAATAATAATATTGGTCTGTTTCCAGATTTATAGGTGTGTGTGCCCCTTGCATGCATACACTTGCTCTTGCTCTAGTCTGGTACTTATGTGTAGTGTTCATCTCCTGATTGGCTGCTAGAGTATGTTAACTACAGAGTGAACACTGTATAGCCAATTAGCAGATAAACACTATCAATACCATACTAGAGCAAGAGCAAGTGTGTGCATGCAAGGTGCACGCACACCTATATATCTGGGAGCAGACCAATATTAATATTTTTTATCAGTACAGCATTTGTGGCATAACAGGGTGAATATTTATCACTTTATGGAGCGATTTATGTTCTGATTTCTGTGTGGGCTGAGTTTCATCTCCTTTAACATATGATGTCTCCATGTTCTAATCTGGCTAACTGCATATGCCCCTTATCGTGCATAATTTAAATCATAAATTTTGGATCATCCTGAAAGTGGCCTCCAAGGACAGTTTGAGTTTCACTTTCAGATCCGCCATAGCTGACTTCTAATGTTTTTCTTAAGAACTTATATCGACTGCAGTTCATTGGATGAGAAAGTTAGGACACGTTATACATGTATGGGGCAATCACGTCGCCACTAAGCAACGCAGTAAATCAGGGTTGGACTGATACTCAGTTTTGACAGATGCGTCTCAGGAATGCAATTTGGAGTGCTTCGGGTAGAAAATGGAAGATATTGGTTGGAATCTCATTCAGAACAGAAACCTTTTCTAATTTTTTCAACGCGTTGTCACTGTTACGACCTAAGCAGTGTTTACGTTTGGAGGAATAAAACTGATATTTCGACCATGGGATCCCTACGAAATAAGCTAAAAGGGAATGACGAACTTAGATGGTATAGTAGTCACTGCAGACAGGCTCGAATTTGAGTCTCTGACCTGTCGGCTCATATTTGGCACTTCCACCAAACGTTCCTGTAGCTACCTGATCCTAAGAGTTAGTTCAAGCTAGCGTACACCTGTAAGGACCATACAAACCTGTTAATTCTCGTCACCAACTCAAACACAACACACCGCTGTTAGAAAAGGCATTAGGGTTAAATTTAGACATGGCCAAAGCCTAACATCGAAGAAGGCCCAACCATGACATTAATTGCAAAATCAACAAGCAGAGAAAAGGCGAGTTAATGAATGGGAATGCAATCCCAACTAACCTTTTATTGGTTACAACAGCCTATATTACAACATGGCCCGTGGCCCCTAACCTTCAATGAGTATAAATTACAACAATTAAGGTACGCAATCACACACTATCACAGAAAAGCTAAGGTCGCACAACGACCTCTGGTACATCGAAGGTAAAGCAAATGACCACAAAATGGCTCTCACCAAATTGCTACATAGCACAACGTTACACAGCAAAACTACGAAACTCACGAAATTCACAATATATTCTCAAACCCCACACCAAAGGTAAATAAATCTACTCTTTTCAGATGATGGACATCAAGAGAATAAGGGGAAGGCTTGGATTGCAACCCGAACAAGTCTTCTTCGGGCCTTGAAACGACATGACCCACTCGACCCCGTCAGAAAAATCCCTTCAATTTTGAACTGGTAGAGAAACATAAGGCATAGCCCTTCACCTTCTAGAGGCGTCCGCGGGTGTCGTACATCTTCTCAACCACTGGAATCCACCAGAAGGACGAAACTTTGCCTGGCGAGCCCTTCCTCCACAGCATAGGTCGCACCTATCCAGGACCGTAGACAGAAGGGATTGAAACGTAATCGTGAGGCTAACTAAGGTTTGCTTCATAGGGTAAAATAGTGACCGTGAAGCTAAAGCTAGCATGTGAACATGTACCTATCGAGAGTACTTCTTGTGAGTGATGTGACTGTAATATGTAAGAACCCTAAAACATACCACCCCTAAAACTTAGCAGCATGCCAGAGCTCAAGAAATACAATGGAATCCTACACTAACTCTAGAGGGCACATCCTAGATCCCAGTGTTGTTCTAAGAAAATTGCTATTGCCAGTTTGACGCATCGCTGAACGGACATTTCCATCTCTTCCTTTAGTCAGTTCGGAAACGCGTGCCATTTTCCATTGGCTTATTAGCATTCTCTCATCTTTGAGTAGTACCACATCGTTTACATGAACTCAGCATTCTGAAAGGAGCACTTTCAACTTGTGTGCAGACTGAAGAAGTTAAAGATATTCCTTGCTCCACTTCCACCGAAATTCATTAATTATACGTTTCCATAGGAACCATCGTTTCTTCAAGGAATCTTTCGAAGAGACGGTAGTAATGGAAGGAAAAACATCAGAAAGAGACCCTCCCAAACGTGTGGTGGCGTCAGATACTCGGAATCCATTGGGTCTTCAGAAATGGCGACCAATGGTCTGCTATTAACAACTTCCTCCACCTCGGTCAAGATAGTTGTAAGTTCTTCAAAATTTAATAAAGATCTTCTCAGGTGACGCTTTACTGCTCCAACCATGCGTTCATAAAAACCTCCCCACCACGGGTCTTGAGGAGCGATGAACCTCCAATCAATTCCGTTTCTGGCAGCGAAGTTTTGAACTTCCTCATGACCCACAAAAGCATTAGCTTCTCTCAATAAATAATCTTTCTGTTGAAACACCTTGGCATTATCACTGTAAATTATTCTGCATAAACCACGACGAACCACAAACCGACGTAAGGCTATAGGCCTCTCCAGACAGAAGAAAATTTCGTGCGAAGCGATGCGTAACTACGTGCCTACAAGGTCAAAATTGCTGCAATCATATGGTTGATGATACGTTAAGGACGAATATTGAAGTCTCTTTTACCACATACTGTGTCGACTTGCAGCTGCGAGGAGCCGGTCTGGTTGTGGGTTAAGAGAAAAGGCTTGATGCCTTGTGAAAACACAAGCTCCAAGTGCAGAGCTCGAGTGACTGCACATGAAAATAAGCATGAGTAGGATTTCTTCTTAAGGTTTCCTGATTTTATCCAGCCAGGTCTCACAAAATCAATTCCAGAGACTTGTAAAGAGTTAGAACGACAAACCCTTGAAGCAGGCAAAGTACTTCTATTACTGAGATGGGCTGAGCACACCATTTTCGGAAAAACAAAACAATTACGAATAGCTTTCTGAACTGACTGTCGTCCCTTTAAATTCGACACCTCATTACGAAGACGAATAAGTGTCTCGTGGATTCCGCCATGCATAGAACGCAAGTGTTGATCCAAGATGTAAAGTTTGGAAAGTTCACAATAAGCCATTAATACAGGATGACGTTGAGATACCGAAAGGTCTGCATATTTCAATATGCCACCCATTCTTATTATATGAAGGCAAATCAAGCAGTGCTACATATAGTCAACCTATATTAAAAGCATAACACAGTCATTTAAAACGGATAAAACCACCAATTTCTCCCCTCAAAAGAGGCAGAAATGGCAGCCGAAAAGCAATGACCCACCTGCTCCGTTGGGATGCTACGTCGCAAGGCAAGGTGGGTCGTGGCTTTTCGGCTGCCATTTCTGCCTCTTTTGAGGGGAGAAATGGGGGGTTTTATCCGTTTTAAACGACTGTGTTATGCTTTTAATATAGGTTGACTTAGTGGCTTTTGACATGCTTTAATTTTATTGCTAACCTGAAGACGAAAATTGATAATTTTCGAAACGTTGTTTGTATTTTTATGTAGCACTGCTTGGGTTACCTTCACATAATCTATTACCGTCCTACTCCTTTACCCATTCTTATAAAACCTTCTTCATCCAAAAACACGTCAAAACGAAATATTCTTGATTTTTTTTGTCCAAAGCAAGGTACGAACGTAAGGCTTTAAGTTCCATTGAAAAGCAGTCCTCTTGGATCACTTTATGAAATCCAGTCCTTTTCTATTGGCAGCTACAATCCGTCACCACATCATGAAGCATCCGGATTCAAGTAACGAAATGTGCAAATTATTGAATGACATGTACGTAGATGATTTGCTGGCTAGAAGAGGTTCCTGCCAAGAAGCATTTAGAATTTCTCAGGAGGCCAGGTCCTTAATGGCCAAACGGGGCATGTTGTTAACAAAATGGGCCACAAATGATCCGTCTTTACATCAGCTGTGGCAAGAGGAAGGCATTATTTCAAACAATGAAACTGTTGAATTGTTAAAAGTGTTGGGTTTAAAGTGGAATCCCGACTCTGATGTTCTGTTAGTGAAGGCCTCTTCAGTCCTAGAAGACAGTGACGATTCCAAGCGAGGGATACTAGAAACTTTAGCTAGGGCTTTTGATCCTTTAGGATTTATATCTCTTAAGACTATTTCTGCAAAATGCCTTCTACAGGACCTTTGGCTATTGAAGATGGGCTGGGATGCTACCTTACCTGAAGATTTGCACAGCAGGTGAACTCTGTGGGAGGAAGATTTATGCCTTCTGGAAGACATTTCAGTTCCTAGATGGTATTTAACTACTGAAAAGACTGCCACTAGTTGCCAATTTCATGGTTTTTTTTCATTCCGAGGTATTTCCACCTGGTAACGACCATCCACAAAAATTGTAGTGGCTTCAAACTTCAAACTTTGCTTCGACAGAAAATGGAAGATATTGGTTGGAATCTCATTCAGAACAGTAAGCTTTTCTATCTTTTTCAACGTGTTGTCACGACTGTACAACGTGTTGTCACGAGATGCTGACTGTCCGGTATATTTCAAAATTGTTGTTTGCTTCCGAGTTTATTTTATGTCTGAGAGATAATATTTCTACTTTTGTGAGACTAATCAACACCCGTCACAAAACATCGGCCATAGACATAATTATAATTACCAATCTGTCATGTCTTAGAATTCTTCATCTGATGGATATTATCCTGGTACAAAGTGTGAATATTTTTGTTCAAACTAAAAAAGGCCTTATTAAATGCGATGTGGAAGGTGAACTGTGGATGCGCCGTTTGGAAGATGAATAAGGTTAAGCTAAATTCAAATAATGTGCGAAAACGAGTGGGTTTGGCATTACATGCATTTCCATACCAAAGCCTAATGGTTGTTTATTTTCTGTTATAAAATAGTGTCATTTCTGCGTTTTGGTGCTTTGCGTGGAGCTACACCCGACATATAATCGTCGAGTTACCCCAATTAAATTAATGTTCTATATTCGTCTAGCTACTTGCCCACCTGGCCATGGTTAACATCTAATCCAGTATAACTTACTCGTTTACTTGGTGCTAGTTTTGTGACGCAGGTGTACCATCTACATAATAATACTAGATCCCGGCTGAGCTAATAAAAGGAAAAGGAAAGTTAAAGGAAAACCGGAAGGACAACAACCACTTTAATCGCTTCTCATTGTTTTCGTGTATGTACGTGTAATGTCTTTGCTACGGTGTCTAACAATTCCTGGCGATTGAAAACTATCGTCCAAAACGGTGATTGTTGATGGGTAAAATGAAAAAATCCATGTTTCAGCTAAATGCGTATAGTTTTAAATCAACTAAGCTACGGTGTGCGAAAATGGGCGTGGGAGTGGGGAGTTGGGAATGGGAGTGGAGAGTTGGGAGTGGGAGTGGGGAATGGGATTGAGGGAGTGGGGAGTGGGGAGTGGGAATGAGGGGGTTGGGATTGGGGAGTGGGAGTGGGTCCGGGAGTGGGAGGAGTGGGTCTGTAGACTTAATTCATAACCGGCCGCATGCGTAGCACGGGCTTCGTCTAGTTGGTAAATAAACCTAATTGTCGTGTGGTTTGTAGGAATCTTGTTAGGCTTAAGGTTGTATTAACATTACTAGTGATCCACCCCTTCCTCGAACTCGGGCCTTCCACCCAAAAATCCCCCCCCCCCCCCCCCTCCCAGACGTCGTCCAACAAGCCGTAAAGCCTGGTTTATGCACAAGCGAAGTGTTGTTTACGCGCGCGCGAAGCAACCAAGCAAACCCTCGCGAGCCTGTTCGCGGGCGCAGAAGAGCCAAGCGAACGCGATAGACTCAAATCTATCGCCTTCGCTTCGCTTGGAGCAGGGAACGCGTACGAGTGTGACGTCATGACGAAAGAGCCAATGAGCGGTCAGGAGGGTAACGTCAAATCTTACGAACTCGTTAACGAAGCTATCGGAGCTCGTATCAGAGAGAAACTACAAGTTTAAAACAAAGTCGGGAAAGATAAAAGTATTGCAATACGACAGAACCCATAGAAATGGTGGGAGAAATACTTGTACTGTCTGGAAAATTAAAGCAATGCATTCAGCATAGTAATTATGCGGCGATGTGTACTACTGATTAGCACAACGCAAATAGACGTAACAAACATAAACTAATCGAAATTTAGAACCTTGTAATGTTTTTTTAACGGATTTTGTTCATAGTTCGGTTTTAATTACGTCACTTACGAATTTTGGGTGTAGGTAAAAGAACCACCAATACTAATAAATTTCTAGTTTCTGATTTTGCGTACAGCTAGCTGCTTTTTTCTCTTTGCATGTAGCGGCATCTAGCGGATTTGCGCGTCCCTAGCTTTACAAGCGTTTATGCACAAGCAACATTACGCGCGCTTGGGTCGTATTTTTTTTCGCGTCGCGTTGTTGCTTCGCGTGTGCATAAACGAGGCTTTACCTATTCCCCGCTCTTTATTACCAAATTCCGCCTTCTCCTCCTCCCGAAAGAGAGGTAGGGAAATGGTGGCAATTTGTTGAACAACTTGAGGTTGTTTCAGCCATTTTAGTATTTTATTTTACTCTTTTATTGTGAACAAGGCAAAACAATTTGCCAAAAAATAAATTCTGCTTCGTGTGCATGACTGCTGTGGGCCACCTGTTCTATCAGGAAACTCAATTTTTTTTACTTTGCGACTTCGCCTGCAAATAAAAACTTTTTCTTCATGAATAAGGTCATTCCTGGACCGCCTCTCTCACCACTTATGCGTTAGAAGGCCCATGGTTCAAGTGATTTAAAGGTTTCTAAAGGTAAAATTTGTTTATTTTTTGGTGTCTGTTTGTATTGGGGCAACAAATATTTGAAAAAAACAACAACATTTATGTTGCAGCAAGTTAAGATTATTGTCACTGTTTTTGCGTGTGTTGTGTGTGCATCATTATTTTTAACACGTTAGATAAAACACTGACCAACAAATGGTTAACGATTAATCACTTGAAACCCTAAAACTAAAACCGAGAAACGACTTTTCTGTAATCTTGCAAACTAGTTATAATAAAACCAAGAGTGATGCTCTGTGCCCTAGACTGCTTTCAATTCCCAACTATATGTGTTTTACAGCCACTGTGCGTACGCCAATAACATTCGTATGTCCCTCTTGCTGGTCTGAAACAAACTTTAGGATATCGTAATTCAGTGACAAAGTCGACCATCTTACGTACAGTTCATGTAAAAAAAAACGCCCTTTTTCGTTATATCGAGGGTCGTAATAACAACCTGGAGAAATTCAGTTATCTCGAAAACTACTGGACGGATTTTCACGAAACAAAGACTGAAATGCTTATTAGATTATCTACTGTATTTCTACCCTTATTAAATACTACATTAACTGACTGAAAATAATTGACCGAGTGAGAAAAATTTAATGATATCTGATAATATCTCGAAAACCAGTAGAAGGATTTTCATGAAACAAAGACTGAATTTCATATTATATTTTTCTACTGAATATTGCATGTCATACATATAGAAATATAGCATTATCATAACAATTAAACCAGTTTTTATTTTATTCAGTTCTATCCAGTAATTTATGAGATATATTATTAGTTATTAACTCGTATTGCTCGCTCGGCCAATTATATTTGGCTACTTACCATTACATGCAATACGTATAGAAATATAGCTGATGTCATAAAATGCAACCCAGTTTTTGTTTCATTCAATTCTGTCCAGTAGTTTTCGAGATATCAACATTTTCGTTATGAATTCGGGATGATTTTAAACATAATCCTTGTTACTAAACCTTAAGAAGATATGCTTAAAAAGGATTTCGTAATCAACTTACCCATTTGTCGGACCAGACATATGCCATAATACTTGGCTTTAAGAATTTTTATATCTTTTTTTTATTAGTTTTCATTGCACTTTAACAATTTGTTACGTAACGACTTTCGCGTAATATACCTTCGAATTTAAAATAACGTGCTTTCACGAATAGTCTATATACGTAATATATATAGATGCCCACAGATAATGCGTTGAAAGCTGCAGGCTGTTCCCCTTAGTCAACTGAAATCAAGGTACGTTGAACAAGTGTTTCAATTAACTATTGTTTGAAGATGTTCATATTTTAATGATATGCCTTACTTAACATACCTTAATGTCACACAAAAGATCGAAGACATACCTGCATACATTGTGTAAAATATGTAAAATAGTTTGCACATTGTTATCAGGTTTTCGCATTTTTTACATTTTTGTTTTAGGTTTCTGCAAACAAATGGTGACGCATCTTCTGTCTTTCTACTTTTTACAAACTAACACATACATTTAATTTAAGTACGCGCGTTTTTAAAATAATTATTCTACTAAAAACAGCAAACCGCTTACTTTGCACAGAAAATCTGAAAATATTTTTTTAGTCTTGAGAGAGGAAATTACTGTATGTACATAATAGTCCACTTATTCTTTGTGAACTTGTTGTCGTTTGTAGGAACCTATATTTTTTATAGAGTCCCAATTAATACCGTAATTTAGACGAAAATTAGAGGGCGGGGAAGGGGATTTTTGAACTGGGTGTTTAGCTGCAATCTTGGAAAATAGCAGCCATCACGCAACCAAACAATGAGACTTATATTTAAGTAACTACTGAGGCAATTTTTTTTATTTTTAAACATCCTTTGGAAAAACCCTATATCAGTTATTATACACAAGTGTAACAGAACTCTTGCAAGATCTTGACATATTGACAATACGTATGTTGTACAACATACAACGATAAACTGTGAAATGATCTGGCACATATCTGGCCCCGGATGTAGAATCTTCTAATAAACACTATAAGCGTGTGTCGTATTATTGTTGCTTGGGCTAAACGACATAACAGCAAAAAATCGTAAAAACAACTGGTCGTCGTTATGTTATGATTGGGTATGAGACAACCTGCCTGGCGAATACTACAAATTATTAAAAAGTGCGTGTGAGGTGTGTGTGTGACTTATGTGTGTATCAAATTTTATTTCTAGCCAGTATAAAAAATACATGCCTTGATAACCTAAACATAACTAAGCAAATATCTATAGGACGTTTCTTCCCCGTTGAAGCCTCGAAATTGTTGGAAGTTGCACTCAAATTTGATCTACATTGTAACGAAAGCTGGCGTAAATAATCATTATAATTATAACCATATTTTCCTCTTTTTCATTGAGTAATGTTTTGCATTTATGGCTGCATATACGGGTCCATGACAATTCGGTCCCGGACAACTTGGTCCCGGACAATTTCGTCCCAAAATTACAGATAGTGCGACAGTTCGGTCCCGGATAAAAAATAACCCAACGAAAAAACGGTCCCACAAAAAACGTAACTCTCACGAGTGATGAAGTGGGTTTACGTAAATAAATGCCAAGTAGTTGAGCTCCACGTAGTACTAAAAAACGACCCGACAACGGCAGACACCAGTCGTACAAGCAATGCTATAGAGAGCTGGAACAGAATCTTTGATTGGCCTTAGTCATCCAACTGTGTGGAAAGCCGTCAAAGCCATTCAAACGGACCAAGCTCAGTAGCGTTGGCCATTGCTCAAGAAGCAAAGGGAAAAACTAACACCGAAACGTGTAGGACCCAAGTTTTGAAATTGCAGCAACGATTGGGGAGCGTTTACAAATTACGCCTTTCTTCTAAGAATGTAGACTCCTCCCCGCCCCGTTTTGTAGCATCACTGTTCTTAGCATAACTCCCGCACCTGAAAATATGTCACCTATCCTTTAACCCCCCCCCCCTCTACTGCATACATCTTTTTGGGTGAACACTGTTTTATAGCTGTCCTTAGAACCTAGAGGCGTAATGACCAGGGAGTTTTAAAAAAATTTAAATTTCAAGATGTAAACCAAAGTAGAAACTGGCATTGCACTCAACATAAGATTCTATTTTTTTTAGTCATAGTTGTAATAGTTGTTGTCCAGATTTTAACTGGCATTCTATTTATTTTTAACTTGGAAAATTTATGACTTGGGACCGAATTGTTGTATGTGGTCTTATTTTGTTGGGACCTAATTGTCCGGGACCGAGTTTTTGGGACCGAATTGTCCGGGACCGAAATGTCGTGGGACCAAACTGTCGCGGCGAATCCGCATATACATCCGATAATAATTATCGTGCTGTGTGACTGGTTCTTTTCGAGTGTTGGGCCACACTATTGGCCAGTCTGATCACGTGATTCATAACTTCGTTACATTGATATGAATCTCGTTCTCAACATGGTTTCGTCCCCTGTGTACAGAATTTCCTTCCAAAGGAAAAGACCTAACCTAACCGGAGTATAGAAACAGCGTCACTACACAACATAAAACTGAAAAATAGCTAAACCACACCAGACAATTAAGATAAATGGTGTCGTCTGACTCAGCAAACTATATGCAAGTTTAAAAGCAGATATACATTTTAATTTTCGGCATCTAATTTGTCTCTTGTTCACGTATACAAAGTAAGACACAATGAAAACTATGCCCTACCACAAATACAGGACAGCAAACGCACAGTGAAAACGCCCGTAAACAGTGCAAACTCCATGTTGGGATCAGAACGGGAGCTCATTCCTCTACACTGTACAAGGAAGATGCTAAATATGCATTAGTTAAGTACACCAAAATCTGTAACCATGTTGTGTTGGTCGAAGAAACTTCCGTTGTATATCATAAGCCTGTAGAAAAAAAATCTGAATTGGTATTAAAGCGTATTTAATTGGTGTATACCAACAAAGGTCCATCAACACTGTAAAAAATTGCCCATGCATGCATAGGTGGAAGAGGCTGTTTGATGAACTCCCGGTTAATGAAATCTGAGGTTGCACATGACGTCAGTTTTCAAGATGGCGGGACCTGTTGTTGTTGACATGGGGTTCTCCCCAATTTGTGTATTTTTACGTTCTAATTTTGTAAGTATACCATACTTGAGTACCTATTAGTGTCGTATTTGTGGTAGGGCATCATATTAATTGTATCTTATTTTGTTTAGGTGAACAAAGCATAAATTAAATGCCGAAAGTTGGAAGCACAAATTAAATGCCGAAAGTTAGATGCACAAATGGACACCATTCTGAAGTCACATAAACATATTTTTGAGATAACGAGTGTTAATATTCTTATTCATTAAAAAATACAGTGTTGTAGTAGCATTACTGTTTGTTTTTATATAGAAGAACAGTAATGTTACTACAAGACTGTATTTTTTAATGAATAAAGAATATTAACGCTCGCTATTTCAACAATATGTTGCGGCTTGACACATTTTTGTAGAATGCTGTCCAAATTAGATACCTTTTCTGATTTAATGACTTGCAAGTATTTTGTTGCATCAAACGGCACCGTTTACCTCAATTTACTTACGCATGCAAAGTAAATCTACTCACAGTAGTGGTCATAAACATATGGTGTATTAGTCAGAAAAGTAGGCTAACCGACTCAGCCACTACCAACCCTTTCATCCTAAGAATTATTTCATTATTATGTTGACCTCTTATCACTGCTAATTGCTTTTTTCATTTACATGTTGCAGTCTGCGTTATCCTTTTCAACGATGATGGTCATATTACTGATTGTCCTGGTTACCATGAGCGGAACCTATTGCGAAGATGTTGTGATACCGGAATTGACATGGGATGATTCCCTGAAAACCCTTTTGGAAAACTTTCGTTTTAATTTGGGAGGTTGGACACCTGCACTGAAATTTTTCAAACTTTACAACGCAGAAGTTCCACAACTGAATAAAGATCTTCAGGAGTTTATAGAGGAAGAACCTGTCAAGAAGGCTACAAGTGATCTAAAAAATGCAATAGAAACGAAAAACGGGTTATCTGACTTCGAGGCCGTTGCAGTTTATGTAAGTAGGTATCAAGCAACGGTTTCTGATTGACCACTTAACAAGGTAGCACAAAACTGGTGATGCAGCTGTGGGTACTCTGCCTTACCGCATCGGCATAAGCATATTTCCTTCAACGTTTAGAAAGAATCTGACAGAGAACTATTAATCGTTATGACACCACTTCCAAAGAGGACCACTTGGTAGTTAAGGGCTCTCTGAAAAATAAATATTTTCGAAATAGGTTCCACTGCCAGTATTGCCACCTGAAATCACATGGTCAAACTAACCAACGAGTTAGCCCTAGTATATCAATCCGCTAGTTTCTAAACTATATTAACTTACTGCTGCAATTTATTTAGCCCATTAATTCTCTGCTTTACTATTTATTATATGCTTGCACTTAATGTTAGTGTGGATGTTTCTTTCTCTCCTTACGTACAGAATGTCAAAAAAAAATCCCGTATAGCACCAGATAAATGGCAAATGAGTGGCTATAGGTTGCTAATATCAATAGGCGCCAATAGTAGTCAACTTTAACACATCTTATTATAAAGCCTATGTGATGTGTAAATCATTGTGAAGATAATCCAAAATCTATAATTTAAACTGGTGGTTCATTCATGCTGTCCCAGACGAAACCATTGGGCCAGAAGGCAGGAGTGACACAATTTTTCCTGGCAATTTCAATAGGACATTCTTCAGGTACATTCTACAGTCGTCATGAGCATGAGGCATCACAAAGTCCTTCATCAACATGAGTGGGCCTCAGCAAGAAATGTTCGCAATGGGAGATGGGGTCACAAGATCAATGCATGGTCCTTGACCTGGCACTCGTTGTCAGTGGTCTAGGGCATGTGCTCCAATCAGGATCCCCCCTATGCAATGAAGGAATGATCTCACACGTATCCAAGCATGAAGCATGGGTTAGCAGACCACGTCCTACCAGAGTGGAATATGCTGTTCCACAGCTGGGCAGATGGGACCCCTGATGGGAACTCATTCTTCCCTTCGGAGATGTTATTGGTGTCGGAGGCCACTTACGGTCCGCCACTTACTTGTTGATTGTCGCCATCTTGATGGTGTTCGTCGTCGTTTCCATCTTCCGCATGACATTGCGCATCAGTTGGGCGATAAGCCTGTCCTCCTGTCCGGTGTTTTTCAATTTT
>JAHWFP010012422.1:0-15990 GCA_023313725.1 Lithobius niger | reverse complement strand
TCTCTTAGTTATTGGCTTACTTTGTCCAAAAGGAGGTGGAGCGAGCTAACCTGGAGCTATCAGCGCGGTTGACAACCCATAATTTCTAAATATACCATTCTATAACGTGCTAAGATACCTAACTGGGACATTGCTTTATTCAATTCCACAGCAGTTCACATGTCACAGATGAACCTCCACCAGCCCCATTTCTCGCAGGTAGTGACTGATGAAGATGTGTTTGTTATGCCACAAACAAGCAGAAACTTTCATCTAGCGGCACCACTGAGTCGAAGGCTTAGGATAATGCCAATGGTTAAAGTTCGTCGGCTCGCATCATGATAGGCCCGTCTGATCACAACACAAATCCATGTAGCAGGCTTCATTGGGGGCAACGGAATTCTCCATGTTCAGGAAAAAGGGCACCCAGGAGCCTTCTCTTCAGAGGGCTGGGCTGTGGGTGAAGTATATTGGTAGTCTCCAGGTGAAAACATAAGGAGCGAATTGAACACTGCACTCTTTCACTGCTCAGAGGCTCTACCATTGGGTCCTGGCAGAAGTAGTGCGACATGGCAGGTCAAGGAAGATTAGAGTTTTGCAATACTTTCTTGTGACAGACGTATTAGCAAGCTGGACAAGTTGAACTCCACTCCCAGAAAAACAGGATTGCTGACCCTTCCCCGAGCTGGTTAAATTTTGTTTTACTTTCCTAAACAAAAATATACATTACCTGTCAATTTTTTGCATTCTCTTCCTGACTGTGCGTTTCCCTAGAGATTAAAAGTCTAATTGTAGCCAACTTGTTAACCCTAGTACTGTAGCAGCGGCTGCTACAACATGCGGTGCTCTAGCAGCGTCGTACTCCTGGTGATGCAGTTGCAGTGTTCGTAATTACTTTTTCTGACTATTGGTTGACTTTTATATTCAAGCATAGTACTACTACAATTCATTTAGGAGGTCGAGTACTGGGCTTTCAGTAAGTTAAACCTAGGTAAAATGTTGCCACCACGGCGAGTGTTACGTTACTAGCACTCACGAGTCACTATCTAGTACATTGTCATTAAATTAGCTAACTGTAGCCATGTAAACAAATAAAAATTGGAGAATTGGGGGGAGGATTGCTCTGCGACTAAACAGTTTAATAGAAGGAATATTTTTCTGATCTAATTGACTTTTCAAAACATTGTAGACAATTATTAGATGTGAATTTTAATGATCTGCTTGTGCAGGATTGTAGTCAGGTGTATTAACTCAAAAAAATAGAAGTCGATTAGGCCATTAAAAAAAACAAAGTTGTTTATCAGGCATCGCCGCACCGCCTAAAAGTCGCCGCACGGACCTTTTTTTTTCATTTTCCCTGCTAGTTACCGCAGCGCTTGGAACAAAATAAGATTACGAGCAACACCAGACCAAAAAAAAAACCATCAAGAGCACCACATCTACAATAATCATTTAGATAACAATAATCATTATTACTCTTATCAAGAATTTATAGGGTTTGGAAGGAGAATTTGTAACTCTAAAAAGTCCCTATTGAAACACGTTAGATTCGTCCACATTAGTTCAGTCCGAGTTTTCAGAGGGCGCCACGGGGTCCAAATGGTAATTTTTGCTCATTTTCAGCCCAAATCTAAAGTAAACTAAATTACAACTAAGCTAGGCTAAATAATAATTAAATATAAGCTAGATTCGTTTAGTTTAGTTTAATTTTTGGTTAAAAACCGAGTAGAAATTCCCACATAAAACACGTGGCTCCCTCTACAAACTAAGACTGAACTAATGTGAATGTATCTAAGGCGTTTCAGTATGGGTCTCGGTCACAAATTCTCCTCCCCAACCCTATAAATTCTTGCTCTTATTATACTATTTATTATTACTTTTAACAACTGTAATTAATGTTGCTGGTGTGGTACCCACGGTTTTTTTTTTTTGGGGGGGGGCTAGTGCTGTTGTTTTGTGCCAAGCCTCCGTGTTATTTGCCATGGCTTGCCGCAGCTAACTCAAAATTGCAGTAATTGTGGGGGTGGGGGGTGTTCAATAATATTCGATAGTTCAATTTTTTGACAGCAAACGTGGTTTTTATTGTCTAGATTCAGAGTTCGTACGAACGGCCTTTCCCATTATCGTATCATGGGCAATGACTAAACTTAGCGACAGCAACCATCAGCACTCAACGACAGCAACCATGTTGGAAAAAAACGTTGTGTGCGGCGCTATTATAATTGCATTAAACAAAATTAAATCGGGTATTTTCCTAATAAATAATTTAATTCATTTTAATCCCTTTTTTTTTGTAATTGTCATTCGGTAACTACGTCAATATTTATTTTAAAAGAATTGCGTTTTTTCCTGCCGATTGCTGCCTCCCTATCAGAAACCAAGATGGAAGTTCCTCCATCAACGATAATGTACTTTCTGGTAAATGTTGAACAGTACGAAAAAAAAAGTAAAAAAAACCCGCCCGCATAGAAATATTTTTTTTTTCTGCCCGAGAAACAACTTCCTTTTTTTACATGGCCTTAAGTCCATTTTCTGAGGAGTTACACAGGTTTGAAGTTGGAGGCTTTTGGAGGTAGGCCTAGCGCTGTTGAGCGCTAAGAAAAAAAAGTTTGTTGCTGCTGACCGATTAATGTCCCTCAGGTTTTTGATGTTTGATGTCGATGTAGACTTTAAATTTACTTCCAACAGAGTGGAAATTCTCCATATTTTGCTTACTTCCACACTCCAGATAGTTCCTTATCTAGCTAATTTTCGACTGCAGCCTGCAGTCTTCTTCAGGCTCTTCAGGTTCAGGCTCTTCAGGTAGGTAAGTTTATCTTCTGTTTACATTCTTCGTTGTGTACACGATCGCCATCCGAGTTTGAAATCGCCGCTTCGTGAACTTCCCGAATTTGGAAGGCCCTTCGTCACTGCCAAGCCTCACGTCTTCAGTAGGCCGTTCCCAACCTCTCAGTTTCCATTTTGCATTCATTTTTTTTCTCAAGTCGACTCCGATTAGATTAGACACTTGAGGGGAGGAAGGCCCCTGTATATTCATCAGTGGTACGTTTTCAATTTCATGGAGCTTAATTGCGATGGATTCCAAATCTCTCAGATGTCTGTCCCATCTAGAATTCGATCGAATCAGCGTCTCAGCTCTGTCCCACATCATTTCATGCTGGTTTTCCATGCAATGCCACTGCCATGCCATTATCCTTCTTCTTAAAGCTTCAGACTAACGGTCGCCACACGCCAGTTGACCGGTAAAACGTGATAGCTGGCGACAATACGACACTATTGCACTCGACAAAGTTGGCGACTATTGTCACATTTTATTTATTGAAAATAAGATATACCGAACTCATATTGCCAATCAGTGTCTGATCGGTAAAAAAAAGTTGCAGGTGAAAATTTGACGAGTTATGAAACAATTGCTGATAAATCACTAAAGCTCGTCAATCGCCAACAAGCTGTGTGCTTGATCGCAACATGAAAATGCAAAACCGACTGGGAAAGTCACTATTCCTGGCATAAGAAACAAAAAACATTAATTCGATGTAACTTACCTTCACCTATTGCCAAAAAAAAAATGCCAACCGCGCTAGAGGCACGTTTTCCCGGGAATCACACATGTTATTGTCAGTTAGGCTTAACGTACGGACAAACAATTTCATTTCTGAATTTTTATTTTTAAAAGATTTAAACATTCACTTCATTTGGTAGATGTTAAGATTAGAGTACCGAAGATTCATTTCTTTGGAGAAACTGCTGAAACTGCTGCTTTAATTTCGTTTTCAGAAGAACCCACTGTCAGACGATGTAAACATCGTCAGCCCTAGTGTACCGGAAGTAGGAATAAATAATCAACAAAACAAAAAAAAGTTGATTATTTTTTTAACAATAAATTTTTTACATTTGAGATTTAATTTAATGTTTCGTTTGGTGTTATTAAAATATTAAATAAAATTTAAATGTAGCTATTAGGAATGTAGAGGTTAGGAATAGCTAACCTACTGAAACACCAGACATGACTAACAGATAACCATGCTGTAAAGATGTACATTTTTTTTTAAGATTTAGTTTTTGCATTTTTGATTTAATTATTGGTTTGATTGAGCTTTATTTATGCATTAAATGAAATTTTAATTCAGACATGACTGTCAGGAATTGCTAGCTAATTAAAAAAACAGACATGACTATTTGATAACTGCCAAGCTCAAGGTTTAAATAACTTTTTTACAAAATCTGTAAAAGACACCTGTTCGTTTATTTCAGTATAAAATTACATAATACTAAACTTTAGAATACAAAGGTCAATTATAAAAAGGCTTTTATTTTGATAGTAAAGATTTTTTTAATACGAGTCATTGAATAAAAAAATAAAAATAAAAACCGCTCGCATGGCCTTAAAAATAAATTTAAAATAAATCAAGGCCTATTCTGTTACTTGTTTAAATCTATTACCGTGATTGTACCTTTTCTTTCCCGGGGGTTGAGGATCAACCTTCACGAATGTGAATTATGTGGCACTCGTCATTTGGCCAGTATACGTTAAAATTCACTCGCCTTTGGCCATTACCTCCTCGCCATCTAAAAATAATTTTAGTAGTTGTGCTGCTACTTAATGCTTAAATATTGTTTGCATTAACTCTGACTCTCCAATCAACTAAAGTGGATAGAGACAGTATTCATACTTAGTTGAAGAGCCCTGCACACAACACCGCAAACCGCTTGTTTCTAGCTAATACGGCTCTTCTTGCTCTTCTAGTCTTAACAAATTAAACTGATACTCTTCAGCCAAAAGCTTTAATGATTCTAATTCCCCACTTTCAAACATTTTAAAAACAAGTTCGTAATTTTAACGTTAATTAAAAAAAAATTTGCCACAATATCACAATCAACGTGTATACGACCTGCTTGACGATCGACGACTCTCTCCTGGACTCTCAGCTGTTGCTTCCCGAGTTCTTCTCCCAGGCACTTCCACTTCCGGTACGCACTTCTGGTTCCGCCTGAAGCGTGTTCGTCGTCGTTGTCTCTCAGTGGCCCTGAAGTCTTCGAGTTTCCCCGCTGCCACTTCGGTGATTTTCTTGGAAAAAACCCTCCAATCTGGATTCTGGAGATGTTTTAGCGTGATGCCAGTCCATAATTTCAGCTGATCTTCCAACTTGATCGCCGTGGGATGCAAGTTTTTTCGCCGACCACGTTGCCCTGTTGCCATCTTTTTTAAGCCTCGTCACAGCCGTTGACTCGCCGCTCGGTTTGCAGTTCCTCGCTAGCCGTCGTCGACCAACTTTCCTGGCTTGACTTCCGCAACTTCTGGCAATTTTTTTTTTCTCTCCGAGTAGCCGACCACTTTTTCTTTTGCCGTCCCCGTCTGGCTTGAGCTTCGTCCCTGCCGTTGAATCTCTGCACGGTTGCAGTCCCTCGCTTGCCGTCGTTGACCAACTTTTTCCCGGCTTGACGTCTGCTCCTCCGGCAATTCCGTGATCGATCTCCGGTGATACTGCTAGGCTTCGTAGTTCGGATTACGTCCGCAGCCACCAAATGTAACGTGTGTTCAATGTAGAAGCCAAACTTGAAGTAGTTACACCTTATTTAATGCGGAATAATCATGACAAGATTTGGGTTACATTATTACGTTCTTTCTTAACACAAGAATCGACGGGCTCTGACGCCCTTGACTTAGCCAGAGCCCCGCCAGACAACCAATCAGCTTGTGAGTTCGTTAACCAATCCAGTTCATGGTTACAAAGTGTTCACCAATCGTGGCCAACAATACTTGGCCACGTTCTCCTGCACGTCCGCTCGTGGTTTTGGCACAAAACCTGAAAGTCCTTGCCGTTGCACAAGTGATTTTGGCGCCAACAAGAGTCAACCCCAACACAACAGCACACAGGTAGGTACGAGGGTGAGCCAATGTCCGTTACAACGGCGACAAAAGTATGAATTGCACTCATTGGCGACCAAAAATTTTATTGTGGCGACTAAAAATAATCAGTCCACTGGCCACTAAAGAAAAATTCTAATCTGAAGCTTTACTTCTTCTTGTTCCTTACATTCCCTATATGTTGGCCAAGCCGTGTCCGAACACCTTTTCTCGTCTCGCCAATGTATACGGAATCGCAGTCCTTGCATGGCACTCCTTCTCTGGTGTTTGCCACTTTTCCTAGAGCCCTCTTATCTTGAGATTTCTGGGTCTGCCTTTGCATTTGTTTTGCATTCTCCCTTTATTTTTCTTTCGAATCATCTTTCCCAGTCCCTCTTCGTTTTTGAGAAACGAAGCAAAGCCATTAACCTTCAAAATCTTCTGAATCGGGCTACTGACTCCTTCTAGAAAGTCAGCGACACTGTGGGCTTTTCTTCCTTCTGCGGCTTCTCGCTACCGAGTCCATTTTGTCCCCTCGCACTGGCCATTGACTTCTTGATGAGTCCATTCAACATACCCCCAGGATATCCCAATTCTAGAAATCTCCCTTTTGCATCTTGGAGGTGCGGCCACGCTCTCTCAATTGTGCACGAGTTGGTTACCAGCCTGACAACTCATTCCGTGCTATAGCTTTTAATTGTTCCTTCGGGTGGCCAGAATGGTGTGGGATGCCCCTTCTTGTTGCCATCGGCTTTCTATACGGCTCGTAAACTATCTTGCTTCTATCTTCCCTGCGAATCATCAAATCTAGGAAACGCAATTTTCCATCTTCCTTTCTCCACCGTAAACTCGATCCCGTCTCCAGCTATTCAATATAACCAGCACTACTTCCAGCCTCTTCTCCTTAAGCACCGAATAGGCATCGTCTACAAATCTCCTCCACACTTTCACTTCCAGCCCAGACTTTAACACCATCTCGTCTAAATGTTGTAGCACCATCTCTGCTATTATTGGCGAGCTAGAGAAGCCCATAGGGGCTCCTCCAGATTGCCAATAAATTCTCCCTACAAACTCAACGTAAATAGATGCCAGCAGAACCTGCAGGAGCGCTCGGTCTCTCTCAAAAACTCTTTCTTGAGTATTTTCCCTATTCTTCTCGAGAGCGCCAACATCTCCAAGATCATTCTGTGCCCCAAACTGGGGAACATCTTGACCACATCGAACGACACCATGATCTTCCCTTCGCCCAGTCGCAGTCCCTTCAAGTCCTCCAAAAGATCACTGGTATTCTTCAATCAACTGGTACCTTCAACATACTTTTTAAGCCTCTCAGCGACTACCCAGTCGAGTTTCTGGGCCATTCCCCCCTTAGTGGATGTAATGAGCCTAAGGGGAGACCCCTCTTTACGAGTCTTGACTTGGCCGAAGATGGATGATGATCTTGGAGATGTTGGCACTCTCGGGAAGAAGATGGGAAATACCCAAGAAAGAGAGAGAAGGAGAGACCGAGCGCTCCTGAAGGTCCTGCTGCCATCTATTTACGTTGAGTTTGGATGGAAGATTTATTGGCAATCTGGAGGACCCCTATGGGCTACTCTAGCTCGCCAATAATAGCAGAGATGGTGCTACAACATTTGGACGAGATGGTGCTAAAGTCTGGGCTGGAAGTGAAAGTGTGGAGGAAATTTGTAGACGATGCCTATTCGGTGCTTAAGGAGAAGAGGCTGGAAGAAGTGCTGCTTAAATTAAATAGCTGGAGACAAGGGATCGAGTTTACGGTGGAGAAAGAGGAAGATGGAAAACTGCGTTTCCTAGATTTGATGATTCGCAGGGAAGAGAGAAGCAAGATAGTTTACGAGCCGTATAGAAAGCCGATGGCAACAAGAAGGGGCATCCCATACCATTCGGACCACCCGAAGGAACAACTAAAAGCCATAGCACGGAATGAGTTTGTCAGGCTGGTAACCAACTCGAGCACAATTGAGAGAGCGTGACCGCACCTCCAAGACGCAAAAAGGGAGATTTCTGGAATTGGGAGATTCTGGGGGTATGTTGAATGGACTCATCAAGAAGTCAATGGCCAGTGCAAGGGGACAAAATGGACTCGGTAGCGAAAAGCCCACAGTGTCGCTGACATTCCTAGAAGGAGTCAGTAGGCCGATTCAGAAGATGTTGAAGGATAATGGCTTTGCTTCGTTTCTCAAAAACGAAGAGGGACTGAGAAAGATGATTCGAAAGAAAAATAAAGTGGAGAATGCGAAACAAATGCAAAGGCAGACCCAGAAATCTCAAGATGAGAGGGCTCTAGAAAAAGTGGCAAACACCAGAGAAGGAGTTTATAGAGTACCGTGCAAAGACTGCGATGCCGTATACATTGGCGAGACGAGAAAAAGTGTTCGGACACGGCTTGGCCAACATATAGGAAATGTGAGGAACAAGAAGGAGGATAACGGCATGGCAGTCCATTGCATGGAAAACCAGCATGAAATGATGTGGGACAGAGCTGAGACGCTGATTCGATCGAATTCTAGATGGGACAGACATCAGAGGTTTGGAATCCATCGCAATTAAGCTCCATGAAATTGAAAACGTACCACTGATGAATATACAGGGCCCTTCTTCCCCTCAAGTGTCTAACCTAATCGGAGTCGACTTGAGAAAACAACTGAATGGAAAATGGAAACTGAGAGGTTGGGAACGGCCTACTGAAGACGTGCGGCTTGGCAGCGACGAAGGGCCTTCTAAATTCGGGAGGCTACGCGAAGCGGCGATTTTAAACTCGGATGGCGATCGTGTACACAACGAAGAATGTAAACAGAAGATAAACTTACCTTCGAAGAGCCTGAAGGAATCTGCAGGCTGCAGTCGAAAATTAGCTAGATAAGGAACTATCTGTAGTGTGGAAGTAAGCGAAATATGGAGAATTTCCACTCAGTTGGAAGTAAATTTAATGCAGTGTTCCACAGTAATACGTTACGGACTTTTTTGTGATGTAGACTTTCAACCTGGTTTGGAGCCACTGCTCTTTTACACGTGAGTGCAATACCGTATTCTACATCAATTTTAAAATGACTGAATTTTTTAATGCTGAACTTTAATGCATCAAGGTGTCTAATGGCAGTTCAACTCTTGGTTTTAATAACAGTTAAGTTAAACAATAGATTTACAAAAATTTACATTTTAGTTTCAGCAACGTAAGTACTCTTTCGTGAGTTTTTACATTAATATAAAATGTTGACAAGAATGAAGTGGGTTGTTCACAAAGAACTCTAGAATAACATCCATAAGACAGCCAAATGTATATTAGTAAGAACTCTTGCCTTTCTAAGTATTCGTGTCAGTTGTCGAACTCTGACAAAGAATAATTTACCGTAGGTGATTAGAACCCTCGCCTAACCATACAAGAAAACTCTTGCTTCAATTAACTTCCACGAAAAAGATTCAGTGATGGAAGTTAAAATAACATTGCAGCGGAGTGTTCAAAAGCCTCCATCTTTAACTCCAAGAGTGTTTAGGAAGGGACCCGATAAACCCTTTAAATTATGGGGAGACTAAGAACCAAAAGGCCAAAATTTAAGTCCCCACAATATTACATAGCCACTGACTAAGTTTAAAACAAAAATTTAGAACTGGCATAAAGATTTAGATTTAAGTTAACTATCAACTACCTTACTGCCCGGCGTGGTAATCGTGTCGTCATAAAAAGAACACCAATAAGTTCGCTTAAATTCACTTCAAGGACACCTACTTCGTCCTGCAAATTTTCGACATCCCTCAGATGTCTTTTCAGGCCTTGAGGATGTTCAGACTTTGAACTACATCTTTCTTTCTGACCACTTGTGCATTCGAACTCGTTCTGACCACTTTAGCATTTGAATTTGGCCGCCCTCGTAGCCTCCTGTATTGATCAGCCTGCACGCGATTCCCCCCACCAAGTTGCCATTGACGATCAAACTGTTCGCTGAGGTCTCTGCCTACCTGTTGAGCAACTCTAAGGTACGCAGGGCCCTAGATGTTCATTAGAGGCACTCCTTTCTTTTCATGTTGCTGGATTGCCAGAGATTCCAAACATCTGAGGTGGGGATCACGGATCGAGTTTGACCTAAGAAGAGTGCACGTCCTCTTCCAGTCTGCTTCATGATTCATAGATTTGCAGTGGACTGCGATGCCGTTGTCATCTTTCTTATTTCTCACATTGGCCGTCCTAGTACGAATACCCTTCCTGGTCTCTCCTATGTACACTGCATCGCAGTCCCTGCAAGGAATCTTATAAACTGCCCCCCTTATATTTTTGACAGCTCCCATTTTCTTTTCATCTTGAGATTTCAGTGTCTCTCGTCTCGCATGGACTATAGTCATCTATTTCTTCCCTTTTATTCCTATCTTTAATCCTTCGACATTCTTAAAATAAGTTCTAAAATCGTGTTTCTTCAGAATGTTTTGTACTTGGCCTGTGACTCCTTCAATGTATGTCAACGCCACTCTAGGCCCTTCACTACCAACTTTGATCACTTCACTCTCTCCCCTCTTTCTTTCATAATCCACAATAGCAACTGCCTTCTTTCTCAATCTGTTAAGGAGCCCTCCGGGATATCCTAGCCTGAGAAACCTTTCTTTTACCTTTTCCAAGTGTGGATTCGCCAACTCCTTCGTACTGGAATTTCGAACCATGCGCACTAACTCATTTTGTGCCAGTGCCTTAAGCTGCTCCTTCGGATGACCTGAAGAGTACGGAATGGGACGGTCTGTTGCCATTGGCTTGATGGTAATCGTGCTGCAGTGGAAGACATCTCAACCTCCTGAAGGGAGTTATGACGTGTGGCTTTCTGCCTGAGCTATGCTAACAATGGAAAGATGACAGGCCGTTTTTATAGAGAGCAAGTGGATCCAACTACTCCCAGCTCGGACGCATAGGAGAGCTACCCAGGCTATGGCCCTCCTGATTAGCTCTTGCCTTCCGGAAGAGTGAATCCAGGTCGCAGATTGGTTGGGTCTGAATTCAAAATGCGGAGGAATCACTTTTGCTGTGGAGATAAGATATGGGTTTGCATACGATAATACAATTAGTAAACGGTAATATGATTTAGGCAGCATTAAAGTTGAACAGTGAGTCAGAAGAACCGTGAATTTTTTATAATAAAAGAAAGCTACACAATTCATAAAGGTTATACATGAATGCTGGAATGCATTATATTAAATGCCAAAAGAGAAGCAAGTCATTTTTAAGTTGAAGTGGAAAATCGGTATTGCACTCAGTGTCCATGTTTACGTTTTGTACGCTTAGATTTTAAAGTAAAGGATATTTACCGTTCCAATATCCTTGCAAATTTTCAACTGTCGGGTTTGGAGGGGCTCGGAACAACTGTCTTCATCTGGCTACCACATCACCACTTACTTCGTCGTGATTGTTCGTCTGCAGACGATCACGACGAAGTAAGCGGTGATGTGGTAGCCTGATGAAGACAGTCGTTTTGAGCCCCTCCAACTCCAGAAAAACCTGACTGTCGAAAATTTGCAAGAATATGGGAACGGTAAATACCCTTTACTTTGAAATTTAAGCGTACAAAACGTAAACATGGACTTGAATTTTCAAAGTAAGCGATGTGAAATTTTTAAATTGCACTCAGTGTAAAGGAGCAGTGGCTCCAAACCAGATTGAAAGGCTACCTCGACACCAAACATCAAAAACCTAAGGGAAATTAATCGTTCAGCAGCAACAAACTTTTTGTTTTCTTAGCGCTCAACAGCACTCGCCTACCTCCAAAAGCCTCCAACTTCAATCCTGTGTAACTCCTCAGAAAATAGACCTGACTACAATCCTGCACAAGCAGATCATTAAAATTCATATCTAATAATTTTCTATAATGTTTTGAAAAGTCAATTAGATCAGAAAAATATTCCTTCTATTAAACTGTTTAGTCTCAGAGCAACCACCTTTGTCCCCACCCCCTCCAATTTTTATTTTCAAATCCATTTAACTGCCAATGCTGTAAAAGGCTTTGCAAGCTCAAAGAGTCGGGAATTCCTTTGCTCCAGGGGCAGCCCCATTTCCGTCCTAATCAGAGCCCTGAAGTTCCAATTTCCCCTCCAATCACAGCAGAGCAGCTTCCATCGTCCGTCTGCGCTACCTTTTGAGTGACAGCTCGGCAGGCCTGATCAGATCCTCCCCCACTCCTGGCCTTTCCCTCTACTCCTACACCCTTGGGATAGCTGTCCTGGGGCGCCGTCATAAGACTCCATCTGCACAAGAGTCCATGGTCATAAGAGTCCAAAATTAAGGGTCCAATGGAGCAAGCACCATAGGGGTCCAAAGGCAAAGGGTCTACGGTCATAATAAGGATTCCACCATAATGAGACCCGTCACAAGAGTCTACCATCATAGTAGTCCAACATGAAACAGCCTTAAGGGTCTAAAATCACGCCCCTCCTATATCCAGTACCCAAACGAGTTCAACGTCGAAAGAGTCCCAGGTCAAAAGGATCCACATAAGAAAACTTAAAATTTTGATAAAACGGTTTTAAAGTATTGACTAGTCACAAGCGTCCAATCATCCGAAGAAGGGTCCCGTCACAAGGGACCAGAATCATGAGTGACCCCTCCCCCCCATCATAAGGGTACCGTCACTAGGGTCCAAGCACAAATTCCGTCATAAAGGCCAAACATGGCAGACACAATGTGAATCATCAGACTGATTCTTCTTATAAGTGTAATAAGTGAAATAATAACCCGTCATAAGGGTCAAAACTTGAATTTTGAATGGGCACAACTGATTCATCTGATAAGTGTAATTAAAACAAAATGAAATAATGATAGTTTAACCAAAATTAAATGCCAGAGAGACACGGAAATAAACATTGTAAGGTTAGGAACTAGCTTTTATTGCAGTTAGTACAATTCCAAGCAAGGTCCTGCCCCTACAGTACACTTTTTTTTATGAAATTCTGTACCCTGCCCCCCTCGCAAAAGAAACATATAGCTGATGAATCCTTTGCTTAGCAACCACTTGTTGACAAAGACCTAGTGGGGACCATTTGCTTCATTCTGAATACTAATTGTTAAAAACAAAATGCAGTGCAGCCCACTAGACATGCGCTAAGATAAAAAAAAAAAAAACGTTGAAAAAGGCCTAAAAAGGCATACAAAAAGCGGAATAAAAAGCCAAAGGAGAGAGAGCCGGAAAAAATAGATGGGAAAAACAGCTGTAAGAAAAAAGAGTGTTTAAACTTGTTTTTGTTGTTTTGTTATTCCGGTATTTTAGATACGTTAGGTCAGTTGTCTTAGTTCGAATTTCACTTGACCAATGTTTCAGTTTCACCAGCAAATGGCCTTTTTTCTGTGCCTTTTTTTTCTCCCTAGACCTACGGCTTTTTTTTTTTATCGTGGCTATTATTTCCTCAGGTCATTTTTTTTTATTTGCCACAGTTTTTTTTTTAAATGTTACTTTTTCCCACGATTTGCTACGATTTGGTACACAATGTACTGATGGGCAACATTCGAATCAATCGCAGAATTGATTTTCCAATTCCCAATAAATCGCGAATAGTCGTTTTTTTTCCCTAAATCACAACGATTTGAACCGAAAACTGATCGTCTCCTGTACTCTACTTACAATTTACGTGATGTGTTTTACCGTCTTGGCTTTCCTTCCAATTCCCAGCAGAGGCGAATTCTGATTAGATTTGCTATTGAAACGAACGAATCCCTAACCGCAGAAAGATGTACAGTCATTGAAACAGTATTTTGTCGATGCAAAACCAACGTACACCATGATATTTTGATTTTATAATTTAAATAATATGCATACAAGTAGGAATAGCAAAAACTCCACCACTTTTTCGTGGCTCTGTATCTCTGGAGCATTAAGTCGAGCATTCTTCACATTGTATCACACTTTCACATTTTATTTATTTGTTGGGGTGACAAAGCTCGCCTCAACACAAGCTTCACTCTCGCGTCTCCAGAGGGCGCTCATGCGCAAGGCCACCCAAGAGACGGAACCGGACGCAGGGAGATGCAGGGGACTCAAGAAGGGTCGAAAGCAATAAACGAAGCCTCTCAACATCAATCTCGTTTCTTCATGGCAATCCAACACAAACCACGGTGAACACATGCAATCAACCAGAGACCCCAAAAGTAGCACCCGAACGTACAACAGAGTTAACGATTTTTGCGAAAAAGCAGGACAAGAACATTAGGAACTGGGAGCGAAAGAGACCTGTCCACGACGTGGTCAGGCCTAACGTTTGAAAAAATGAACCATGTGCTCGGAGCGTTTTCGATGTGGAAAAATTGAGAAATATGTCGGCAAAAGATGGAGATCTACATCACAAGTGTGCTAAAAACACTTTCAAATCGAAATTGCAAAACGTGGGTGAAAATTTTTCACATAACAATGACAGCAACTTCCAGCTGGCAAATGAAATAAGTTCAAATAACACGATCGGCCAAGCTCGAGATGAACAATGGTCCACAAGCAAACTATTACTAGAGTTGGTATTCGTCAGTTGAACAAAAATTTTCTTTTTATATCAGACAAGTTGCACAGGTGAAGCCTAAGCAACAAGCATAGCCTACTATTTAAATCAGCAGGACTACAGAGCATGTAAGAATAATGTAACACAACCATGCATGTACTTAGGACTGGCCAGGACAGCAGAACTTTTTTTTTTAAACACCAGGCAAAAACAATTTGTAAAGATGACTACTGGTACAGAGAAAGACGCAGGGTTTCTAGAATGGTTTTGTAGATGTCACTCTTGCGAGGGTCATGGTTAGCCATTGTAAATTTTTAGCATTGTGTTTGGATGAAGAGTGAGATCCTCACTTTCGAAGCATGTACCACGCTCTAAAAAATTCGAGGTTGTTTCGAGACCTAAGCATTAATCTGGTCTTGCAGCCTAAACCTCGAGATAACTTGTGCCGCTCTACTAATTTCGACTTCCCAGTGCATAGGGAACTGCTGGGTCTTGCTCGGATTCTGAGGACAATGTGAGACGGGAAGAGATTCATTTGGGGACTGCCAAATCACAGAGTTGAAAGATTTCGGTCTGGACCAAGAGTTTTCTTTTCCAGGCGGAGAGGCAGAAATTTAGGACGGAATGACGGATTATGGAACTGAACAATCTGAAATTCCGAGTGACAATCTGCACGGGTTTTTTTTTTTTAATTTGTTAACCTGACTACAGAATTGATGGAGGCATTTGTAGGTAAAAATGTGTCTATGTCTGTGTCTGTGTGTCTGTGTAAATGCCTACTAGGCTAAGGTCGAAGTTTTGTCTGTTACTTTGTAGAAATTTTTTCACATTGCTGGTAGGTCACTTAATGGCTTGGTTTTTTTTTCCAAGTGTGTCAATAGTCACATTTCTGAAAAGTTGGTCACATGCATTCCTGCATCTAACATTCCAAATGCTAAAAAAAATTAGGAATGAAGACTGCAAACAAATATCTTCATTGTCTGGTCACTATTTAATTGTGTGTCAATGGGAGGAGTTTTTCTTTTAAACAGACACTCGTAGCAAAGGTTGGTAGGAATTGTCACTTGAAACATGAAGGCTACTCCATTACAGAAAACTACAGGCATTTGTGAAACAAACAACTTTGTGATGTGTCGATAATTTTTAATACATGTAATTGCCAGACACAAACTCATTAGGCTAAGGAATTGTTTTTTAATTCATGGACTTGTTCACTAGAATCAGAACATGCGTTTTGGCTCTCACAGGATATTGCTAGAATATCTAGGCTAGTACTGAGTCACCTCCTAAAGACTTTCGTAGACCAGTGCTTCATAAAGATGTAAAACTAACAAATGTTAACTCTAATGGGCAACTAATTCTGTGGTGTTGGAATGAGTTAACTCATGTTTTAGTTAAATTTCTTCATGTGTAAAAAAAAACCATTACTGTAACAAATCACTTTTTTCTCAAGAGTAGAAAATAATTACCAATTGGCTGAGATTCAAGAAATAACACTTAATACGGGTAACTCAAAGAGAAAGATTGAAGGTGGAGGGTAAAAATTTTTTAACAAGGCAACCCAACACAAACCACGGTGAACACAAGCAATCGACCAGAGAACCCAACGTAGGAAATTCACGTTTTTCACGCATTTTCATATAAGCAAGACTAGGAAAAAATGATCTTTCCACTTGATCTGAATTGCA
>JAHWFP010012420.1:15812-27138 GCA_023313725.1 Lithobius niger | reverse complement strand
CTTTTTGAAAAAAAAAATATGCTCCATTTTGCTTTTTTCGACCAATAAACATTACCACTGCAGCCAGGAGAAAGGGCCTAGAGGCCTAAAAGGGCAAAAAGAAGGCCAGGAAAGGGGCAGAAAACGATAACGAATGTCAAGGTAAAAAATAGGTTCCCAGAAGAAAGAAACCATCGGCGTGCCCTTTTACTACAAGTTGCCCCTGCCCTCTCGGAGGTCTCTGACCTCACGCTACTGGGCCTGGTGCTTAATATTTATTGTGGCCTCACATCTTTTCCCTAGTCCCGAAACATAAGGAAAAAATCAATAATTTTTTTTTTAGAATTGAATTTTTTTTTATACATCTCGTCAGTGAAAGTAAAATTTTAAATAGTACCTTATTTTATTTTTCCCGTAACCGTGAGGGGGCCGCTTTTCGGCCTGTGGTCCGGTGCTTCAGCACCCAAAGCACCCCCCCCCCCTTTAATCGGGCCCAAGCACCCCCCCCCCCTTCGCCCACCCCTAGGCTTGGCACCCCCACGGGGTAAGATTTTTTTTTGCGCACAGACAGGGATTGGATTGGGGAAGGAGGTAACGTCTCGACTGTTTTCCCCATACACCAGAGACTGTCTGGGGAAACGCTGTATGCTCTACGACTGGATGGCGCCATATAATTAGGCCTGTGTTCCTTTTTTTTTTAATATCCTTGGCGCGAAGCAGCGCGAATGAGCTTATTTGTTGCTAGTGCCGGTCTGTCTGGTTGTTGATAGATACAATAAAGCCGCTAAAAGTAATTAAACGTTCTCGTCGGGAGTGGTACTAAAAAATTGACGTAAGTGTGTCGTGGTTTGTCGATTGAAATTTTCATTCCGATTTTTCAGATACCCGCGATGGCTTTATTTTTCTTTTCTTCCCAACCAAATTTGCACTTGGGTCATTCTTTCGATCCAAGTTTTTAATTGTATCACGTGCCCCTTTGTTTGAAGGGCTCTTAGGGCTTAATTTGGGCCAGAACGGCGCTTCGGTTCTTTAAAGGTCAGCATTTGTCCTGTACTGAAAAGTCGCGTGTTTCCAAAATTTGAGCAATTTCAAATTAAATGCACTCCGTCCTAAAACCAACATAAAATCACCAAATCATTTAGTGACTTTGATTTAATTCAGCTTTAACTGTAGTAACAAAGCATCGCAAAATGTTGTTGCTTAGGCCAAATGGGGGAGGTTTTTCTATGGCCTCGATCCGTTACGCCCACGTTTCCAGTTTTATCTTGCTCCATCTCGTGCCGTTACGTAGCGGCAGCCGGTGGTGTAGAAAATGTTTGGCGTCGTTTTATAAGTGTAAAAAACAGAATTTTCGTTTTTTCCCCCGAAAAATAGCCAACATGATGATTTACACTGAAAAGAAGAATTGAAAGCTAAACCTAATTAAACTCCAAAGACCATGGTGAATCGAAAGCGAAACCGAATTAAACTGAAAAGACCATGATGAATCGAAAACGAAACCGTAAAACGAAATTACTTCGGAGAATTGTTTTGCGGAAAGAAAGACGACAATTCTCAAACCGAATCCCACGAGTGCTTCTACGAAATGAATAATTTGTACGTTTTAGCACTCGACCTTCGGCCTCGGGAAATTAAATCTGGAAAGGAGTTTCATGCTAAAACGCCCCAAATTATCGATTCATAGAATCACTCGGGGTATTATAGCCGATAACACTTATGAAATAAGATGTGTGCTGTATAAAAAATAAAAGAAATAAAATATATAAAATATAATAAAATAAGATGTGTGATGTATCAATAATAACAATTTGCATTCGTTCTTTTTTATTTTGCAATTTTAAAAATCGTGCGTCAATAATGTTTCGTATGACACTGCTGTCAGCGTTGTGTGAAGCGGATTGCAACGTCATTTTTTTCTATTGGAGGGTGGGGGTGGGGGCTATGGCGCACCCGGGGAGGGGCAATTGGGGACATTTGTTCCCCCCAAATAAATCAAAACAGCAAGAGCTGAAAGAGAATAACATATATCTTCAGAAAATCTTCAGAAAAGGCACCTTAAGAAACACAGAAAATGTTTTCCACCGGACCAGACCTGTATGAAAAAGATAAAGGGAGGGGTTAGCTGCTATTTGGTTGTGGGACCATCAAGCAATTTCCCCGCAATCAATTTTCGATGATGTAGTGCCTTTGCTGTATCTCGTGCTCTGGAAGAATTTTTTTTATTGTTAAAACTGGTTTGGTTAAGCGGCTTGCAATGTAAACTTGTGTTAAGATGAGAATGCTATTTATTTTACAGCCCTGCACAATTGGTGATAGTCGAATTTAAAAAAAAAAAAAAGGTTATTGACTATAATATCAAATTTGTAAGCTGTGCACATTTGCAAACTATGGCCAAACTTATTTTTTCTTTGTTAGTAGAAAGAAGTAGAAAACTAATAAATATGAGAAATCGAATTTTGAAGTTTACGAATTTCATAAAAACATTGAAGTATAATATTGAAATAAAGTTTAAATATTAGTTTAATTATTTAATTATTAATTATTAAAACCAAAAAGAAAAACTGTTCGAACCGAACAGTAACTGATTCGAAAAAAAAAAGTCGAACTGTAAGGCCGTGAAAAGAAATAAGTTTGTTTCTCGGGTATTTTCATTCAAAAAGTAACCAGGCCACCAGGCTTTTTATTTTATTTTTTATTTTATTGGAAGTAACTCAAGTCTTACTTTCAACTGCTCAAAACACTTGCATTTTAATTTTACGGAAAAACTTGCAAAACACTTAATTTTACGGAGCTGAAAGTGGTTAATTTAGGATAAATGATACTTATTTTCAGCTAACTGAATTGCTTTTCCTTGTAACGGTAATAAATTTAGTTTGAACTAGCAAATAAAAAGCATCGACAAGGGGCAAATTTGACCACCAGGCAGGGCCTGAGAAACAACTAATTTTTTTTTCGTAGCCTAACTGCAAACCGAACAGAAAAAAAAACAGTCCGACTCCCTCATGGGTTCGATTTCCATTCGGGTCAGTTGTCTTCTCTTCTTTCTCAGAATAGCATCACTTGAATTATTACAAGACCAATTCAATTCATTACGGCGATTTATATTCTATCCAAAGTTTTAGGAATAACCCTAACAGAACCATTATGGGATTCGTATTCCGAAAAACATTTTTGGTAATTTATTTTTCTTCGTATTTGTGAGTTTTATTCCTCGTCCAAAAAGGGAAGAAATTTAAAAGGGAAGGGGATAGCGTTGGAAAGGAGAACATATTTGATAAAGGCTAGCATAATTTTTTTTTAGTATTACATGTATACTATCTGTACACATAATTACACAAGAGGCCAAGTAGCAGGCATCGCACCAGCACCGGCACCGCGCGTCTGGTAGGAGGGAAAGCACTGGAGAAAAGCTTTTCAAGACAGCATGCTTCTCGAAGGGGCAGCATCGAGACCGCCTTGAGCCTTATTTATTTCAGCCAGCATGAACATGGCAACCCACTGTGTACTTACAAGTTAGTGTGAGTTGGCCACCAGAATTCGTTCTGAAGTGCTTCATTCTCAATATCACGATGAAGCATTATCACAATGCTGTGATCATTAGCCATGGGGGAGAGAGGGATGATTTGAGGCACGTGATGTGATAATATTTCCGCCAGCATAAACACGAACATGGAAGAAGTAACCATTAGAAAGAAAAGATCATTAGCAGTGAGGTGGGGGGGATGGGTCATGGGATACGCTGATTGAGTGAGCAAATCAAATGAAAATCAGCGGTTGTTACCCAGTGTGCGCAATAATTTGAAGAAACGGACTTAAACATCACATGAGCTGAAATATCTAACCAGTGTTGCAAACCATGCATTAAACCCCAACCAGGCTTCAGCTAGTTCAAATATTTTAAGTACCAATACCATGACATTTGCTACAAATCCTGTTAGGCTCTGCAGAACGTATTGTAGCTAAAGTAATGTATCTTATAAAGTAAAGGAAACAACTAGAACATTGTTAGCTTTTATCACTTTTTCAAATACCACTGTGGTGTCGTCATTTTGCTTTGTAGTGTAGGTTGCTGCTGTACACTAACAAGAACCAATCAGAACGCTGTTAGCTTTTATCTCGTGTTAAAGTACCACAGCTGTGTCATTATTTGCTGTGCAGTGAAGGCTGCTACTGCAAACCTAACGAAACACAACGAAAACGTTGTTAGCTTTTATCTCTTTTTCAAGTACCGCTGCTGTGTCGTTATTTGCTGTGCAGTGTATGTAACTCCTGTAAACCTCACGAAAGATAACCATAACGTTTTTAGGGCTTATCGCTTTTTCAATTACCACTGCTGTGTCATTATTTGCTGTGTAAGTAGTGAAGACTACTGCTGTACACTACCAGGAAACAACCAGAAAATTGTTAGCTTTTATATGATTGAAGTCCTCTTTCCAGCAAAACTAAAACTATTAATTTCTCCGTTTGTATTCAATATATTTCGACCAAACTTGGCCAGATAGTAGATAGCAACTTTTCCCAACTTTATACCAACCTTTACGCATTTCCATGCAAGAGTACACGTTCTGAGCCACACGTAAATTTTGAAAAGTGTTCACTTGTTGTTGTTGTTGTTGTTCTTGTGTGACACGATTTCAGAAAAAAACTACTGCACCTACCTTAAATCTGAAACATGATCTTAGCCGGAAGTTTTCCTGGGCTTCATCCTAACAGAGACCACTTTTTCGATTGGTCAAGCCATTCCGGAGTTACAGGTCCCTGAACGATCATTTTGATTGTTTTACATTGTTTTAACCATTGTAATTAGGGAACAATGCCACTTAGCAAAATCCAGATCCATTCTTCGTGCGCGTGTTATGTGTTCGCTAAAAAGTTCATTTTGAAAGGGCAAAAGGAAAGAGTCCGGATGCGGTTAACGCTCGCTAAAACCCTTTGAACCCTTTGGAAAAAGTCCATGTTTCAGCTAAACGCATACACCTTTAATCCAAACTAAACTGCGTTGTTAATTTCGAGGCCTCTCGAAATTGGCAGCTAGAAACGATAGAATGGCGTATTTATTTCGTAAATGCAGGCTTTCAGAGTTGAGTTTAATTGTTTCAAAGTGGCCAGTAACAATCGACTGCATGCATAACCCTTTGTTGTGCGACGCCATAGACGTAAAAAAGGTATATACACGGATTACAAACAAAAACGTCAAGTGTGCCGTAAAAAAAGGGGTTATATGACTGAGGTTACACTTTACTTGTTAAAAGGTACCTGTTTTACCTGTTTAAGTGTTGTTGTGCTTTACCAATCATATATTTAAAACGTAAAGCACAACAGCACTTAAATCGATGCAGTTTTCTCAACTGTAGATTTGATTATTTCAATTAAAAATCATCAATTTTTATCCGTGTACCTTTTAATAAATAAAGTGTAACTTCAATCATATAAACCCTTTTTTTTTACGGCACACTTGACGTTTTTGTTTGTAATCTCTTTTTAAAGTAACACTGCTGTGTCTTTGTGCTACTACGGTACACTAAGAGGCAACGACCAGAAAATTGTTAGTATTAATCGCTTTTTCAAATTATACCAAATTGCATTTTAAGCTACTCTGTAAACGTAATCTAGACACACGCTAGTGTGTCGCTGTCAAGTAACAATAAATCATCTCATTGCAGACAACCGATTGTTAAAAAATTGATTGTTAATGATAAAAAGGCGGCTCACTAGCAGACATGTGTCTGTTAACTGTAAGCAACTAAAAGCCTATTTTGTGATGTTGAGGATAAATCGCAATGCGACAGAAATCTTTCAAATTGTGATAAATGTAAGGGAAAGGTGCAAAGATAGAGAAAAAATAAAAGTTAAAGGATGTGTGTCCACCATTCATAGAGAGAAAGATGCGTCAATGACGTTGTTTTTATGTTACTGTCTAGCTAGCTAGCTCGCTCATAACTCTTTTCCCCATATTAAACCCCATAGACTTATTGCTCACGGCTAGCGCAAAAATGAGAAGGCCTACGTAGCTGAACTTTTACACACGGATGTATGGCGATTTAAACATAGTCCTTTTGTTTGTTTTTTTTTTTGGGGGGGGGGGGGTGTAGGGGAAAGGATAAATGCATAGGAGGGTTTTGAAATTCGCCTCCAATTTTAAGCAACAATGGTTTGAACATGTTAAATCCCATAGGCCGACACCGAGATAGAGAGAAGGCTTCCAGCTATGAAATTGGACGAATGGCTGCAATATCTAGACACACGCTAGTGTGTCGCGCCAAGTTAGGCAACAAACATCACAACAAACATCACATCAATTCAATTGTCGAGGTTGTAAACCATTGTAGCGCGACGCCATAGCGTCATTGTCTTATATCTTGAAGCATAGTTGGGCACATTTCAGGTACTTGGGGAAAAATAATAATGCGATACAAAAGCTTAAATTGTGTTGAAATCGAGAGCAATGACCCACCTGACAAAAATTAACTCGTGTTTGAATGCCAGCTATGCTGCTTTCAATGCAAAATTTGCCCCTCAATAACGTTGAAAATGTGTTACTACCTAGCTAGCTAGCTAGTCCGCTCATCCCCATGTTAAATCCCATAGGGCGATTATTCATTGATTCCGAGATAACGGGAAGAATAAACCTCTGGCAGTATTCAGTCAGACCTGTAGAGTGCCACGCTGTGCGCAGATTTTCTTCATTGTTTTAGTTTCGTAGCAACTGCATCGAAATACAGGTTTACCCCACTAATAAAATTGTAAGCTAAAAATAAAGCTATTCCGTGGATTACTTTCTTCCTTTGGATTTTTTTCCTTTGGAATTTATATCCTCTAGATTTTCTTCATTCGGTTTTATTTTCCTGGATTTTCCTTTGCCGTTTAGCCACGTAACGAACTGATCCACAGTCCTCCGCACAATTAAATTACTATAGTTGCGCCAGACAGAACAAAACATGCAAGCATACAAAAAACATGCAAGCATACAAAAAACATGCTCCAACTTTGTGATTGAGCCTCTATGGATTGGATAGCCAGAAATTTTTTTAATTAAATAGAATAACAATTCTATCTGATGGGAAAATAAAACCCTTATCTGGTGGGAACAAATTTCCATCTGAAGGGTAAAACTTTATGTGATAGGTGAACACATTTTCTATCGGGTGGATGTTCGCTCATTTCGCCCTAATGGGTTTTCGGTCTGATGCGAGGCCAGCGAATCTTCATTTTTGTGTGGGTTTGGATTTTCTTTGTGCTTTGTTTAGGAAGTTTTTTTTCGTGTGTTTTTGCATTGTTTTGTTTTATCTCGTAACCTAAAACAACAAATCCTGAATAAAACCTAAACACATTTCATGTAGGTAATAAGGTTTCTGACAGGCCCACTTCAATATGCCTACTGGCATTGTAGTATTTGCCAGTAAGCTTTATTGAGTTTGATACGTCCCTTGATATACGAAGGGTTTGCGGTTTGTAGGGCTGGCGGAGAGAGTTCGGGGGGGGGGGGGCTGCTTTTCTCACTTGAATGTGTGGAAGGGCAAGTGGGGGCCTTAGATCAGAGAGCGGGGCATCGAAACTTTGTGAATCAAACTATGTCTATCCATTTCACCGAAAGTCCTGATTAAAATGCTGCGAAAAGGGAATTCCCATTTCCCCAAATCCCATTTCGCAGAATCAAAATACTCTATAAAAATATAATATTGCTGAAGTTAAAGAAGCATTCCTAACTGAAAGGAATTTGCAATTAGCTGAGGTTTCTGATGTAAGCGCAGCAGCGCGAGCGAGGCACGTAATTTCATTTGAAAATAAATATTCGCCAAAACAGGAGCCGGCGAAACGGGAATTCCCGTTATGCCGAAAATTAAGACAGATTAAAATTCGGTGAAACGGCTATCCGATCTCAAATTTGATTCTTCCTCTCCCCACTTTCGAAAATATTGACTGATCCCTGAAACCAGGGAGAATGAACTACAGAGCAAAATGTCGCAGAAAAAATGAGAACAGAAATAAAAAGGCGAAGAGAAAAAACACAAATAAAACCATATCGTCTAAAAAGGGGCGCGAAAGCCACTCACGCAAAAAGAGCCGCGGGAATTGTGCAATTGATATATAGGACTACTCTCCCATTTTTGATATATAGGACTACTCTCCCAAAAGTGAGTATGAGGCAGAATGCTCTACAAATTGTAGAGCATTTGTAGAGCATTTGTAGAGCATTCTGCCTCATACTCACTTTTTCGTTCTAATCCGATTACACTAGGCTACCTGTGTTACAAATTCCAGATATATTTTTTTGTCGATTTATAATTTGTTGATGTATAATAGTTTTGGCAACTAATCTTGGTTTGGGTGAAGTACTGGAGCAATGGAGCGCAATCTAAGACAATATTAGAAGCACAACGATGTGTAACTGCAATACTAAGTTTTTCGTCGATCGCGTGTGAAACGTCATTTTGCTCAGATTTTCGAACGCACGGATCTGACGAGCGTTGGCACTCTGGCCTTCTTTGTGAACATGCCTCGTCACATGTAACACCCGTTCTACGTTCGAATCCGATTAGAGTAGGTATGATTTTTTCAAACAACACCAGCATATTATGGTATTTTGTTGTTTTATTTTAAATCAGTAACACTTTTTTAATGAGGAAAAGGATTTAATTCCTAGATATCGGATGGAAATTACGTTTACAGTTTTTATTTATCTTTCAATCAGCCAACCTTAAAATATTGCTCCAAAGTTCAAAAAGATATTTTAGATAATTCTGCCTCCAAACTTCGCTAGACAAGACGATTCTCTTTCATTAGAAACAAGAATGACACTATTCCGTTGGAAAATAACTGAGAAAAAGTGGAAATAAGATCGTAACTGAAATACGTTGTAGACCCTAGCGCCATCTAGTAGACAGAATTGAGATAACCAAAGGGGTTGCACTCCCTCTTAAGCGTATTCGTAATAAACGATATAAGTATGCCTATGAGTGATATATGAACACTCCCAAAAAAACGTAGCGGCGTTACAGGTAGCTGACCTCCGATTAGTACAATACGGTACTTTCGCACTGTTCAAAATGCATTTCTGCTGTCGAAGCTTTGAAACAATTTGTCGAAATTGCTGCAGTAAAAGAAAATAAACCGATCTGTGCAGGTCATAGAACTCATTGAGTAATACAGAATAAATAGAACCATTATTGTTTGTCTCTCATTTTGGGGGCATTAGGGGGTGTTGGGCAATGTTCCTGAAAGTTGCGAAACGTTTACAGCAAAATGGTTTGAGCTTTGTGAAGCCTAGCAGCATTCGGAATGAAGCTTGCGGAAATATTATTTTTTTTTTTTACATAAAAACAAGGGCGGCTCAAGACAATTTGGGGCCCTACGCGAATTCAGTAACTGGGGCCCACCAGGGTCGAACGTGTAGCATTAAAAGCATTTTTTTTATCAGACTTTTTCATTCGAATCATTAAACAATGATTTTTCATTAACACTGTGTTAGTAAGGGTCAACCTAGGATCTCCGTGTTAAACTTTCAACTTTGAGAGCTTATAACTCCGTCAAAATTAAAAAATTTTAAACCAAATTTGGAATCTAGCCTTGACTAGTCAAGGCCTGTCTACAGTCCAATAATTTTGAAATTCAGTCCATCCAAACCCGAGATACAGAGAGGGGCCAAATAGACAACTTCTTGTTCTGCTTCGTCTTCTTCTGCTTCTTGTTGTTGTTGTTCTGGGGATACTTTCGTCTGTCCTCTCTACAGGTCAAACTATTTGTCCTGTAAAGCTGGTTCTTAGCTCATTTTACAGGTCTTGCTCCGTAGATGTGCCCTTTCCATAAGGCCTTTTCTAATTGGTTAAGGGGTTCAGGGGTTACGGAGCTCTAAACGACCGGATTGATTGTTTTACATTGTTTTAAACATTGTTATTATGCAACAATGCCATTTAGCAAACGGCAGCTGCAAGACATAGACTGAAGATTAAAGGATTTGTTTCTACTGTTAACACTTGCGATAGCCAGGTTAGTAAGGGCCATAGAAATTTACCGAGTTTAAAGTCGGCGCAACAAAACAAACAACAAATTAATTATAAAGGTGTCACACAAACCCCACCCCTCATCCACCACCACACTTATTTATTACAATTCTCAAAGTAACACGGATTAATAAACAAAAACGTATCGTTAAAAGTTAAAAGTAAGGGTCTAAAAGTCAAAACCTGTAAGGAACACGGACAAGCTTTGACTGTAAGGGTCTAGGTGTCAAATTTGGCCAGTAAGACACTGCTAAGCATTAGACCCTTACTACCCGGTGATCATGTTAATGACTTAGTAAGGAAAATTGGAAATTAGCCAACAGCGAAAATCATACACTAGAAGTAATGTAGTTCAGTAAGCCACCTTTATGCACTTACGTTAAATCGGAGTGGCATGACCCGGATTCGAACCGGCTACCCAGTTCGCCCCCAGATCACTTGCATAGCACCTTAATCTCTCCGTTGCACTTCGATGAAACGTAAGTGCATAAAGGTGGCTTACTGAACTACGCTTACGCTTGTAGCAGGTTGTCTTGCTTGGAATCGCTGCCATGTTACCAAACCGGAAAAAAATGTCAACCTAAAGCAAAGTAGGAAACCCACACCCCTACTATCATTGGATCATCTCATGGGTCTTTATAGGACGATCTCGGACAGGTGTTCCTCAAAAACCGGGTAGTAAGGGTCTAATGCTTAGCAGATACTGGCCAAATTTGACACCTAGACCCTTACAGTCAAAGCTTGTCCGTGTTCCTTACAGGTTTTGACTTTTAGACCCTTACTTTTAACTTTTAACGATACGTTTTTGTTTATTAATACTATCCAAGCCAATACCCATTTCACTTTCTTTTTATTACCAAAAATTACGCGAAAATCGTGTACAGTGTGGGTAAACTGAAAATTGATTTGGTGCATTAGTCCGTTTACGCCAAGATTTAACACTTAACCAGTTATATCTAAAAAGAGAAGACGCGTTTTTAAAAGCCTAACTCAAAGTTTGTGAGGGGTCACACGGACCCCAAACAAACGGAGCAACAGCAGCCCAGTGGTCAGAATCCTGGCCCCCGAAGCAAGAGGACGTCAATACAAATTCACCTCTAACCAATACAGAACTAAAATAAAATTCACTGTGCTCACAATTGGCCGTGAAGGCATACCTTTGAGGGGCAATTTGATCACAATTAGGATTTTACGACCTCTCATGCTGAAGAATGTTTACGAAAAACATCCGAAATTTGCTCAACAATGTGTTGCAAACGTGTCTCAGGAATCACAAAATTTGCCCTCAAATTATCAAAGAGCGTAAAATGCTTCACTTCAGCTTTCAGGAATCTGCGGCTCCGGTT
>JAHWFP010012419.1:0-17919 GCA_023313725.1 Lithobius niger | reverse complement strand
CTTAGCGTCATCCCTGAGTGTTTGACTAAGGAATAAGGTTTTTGTTGAGCAAAATTTGACGAAACGTGCTGAATTTCCTATCGTCTGCACTGTGTTGTATTTTTGAAAGAGGGAGGGAAGCAAGTGAACTTAAGAAAAATTCCCCCGTTCTACACTTTTATTTGCCCCAACAACACAGTACAAACCGTCCCATCTCACCACTACAACCCTTCCCACTTCCCACCCCCAACACGCCAATTGAGCAAGTCAGAAATGACGCATTGGTTCAATCAACTTCCCCAGCTTTTGCCTCGCCACGTTCCCCGTCTCCAGCAGACCCTGCTGTCACGTGACATTCGAAATGAAAGAGCAGCGCGCCGCTTTATTGCGTTCATTTGCAGTCGTTCCGTCCACCCTTTGGGCTGGTTTCTCGCGACACCAGAACATTTAATTTCTGCGCGTGCAACTGCGAAAGACAATCTCCCCCTCGTGCTGCGTGGCAATAAGGGGAAAACTTGAGACATGCCCGAGCTCTATTGAACACAAGCAAACCCCCAGCCTTCAGCGCTCAAGAGCCAGAATGGGGAGAAATGTACCGACCAGACGGCAAGAAACCAACCGTTTGGTGATGATTTAGTCAAGTTTGGTGCTAGCGGTGGATTTATATCATGAAGACACACTGCTGTAACAATGAAACCGTTGTCTTACCACTAGCAAGCACCAATGCAAGGCGTACATTCTTACAGAAAACAAAAACGAACTCGTTTGATATTTAAGGTAAAGTTTAACTGACCCGAAGTCAAAACAGCAAAGGAACACAAATACGTTTTCCCGTAAGGTTTCGTATAACGCAGTGTTCCTGCGCAGTTTAGTCCACGTGAAACCTTACTGCTGTACAAGCAAACCCAACCGTCAGTGCTCAAGAGCAAGAACGGGGCGAAAAGTACCAGCCAGACGACAAGAATTTGGTTGATGATTTACTCAAGTTTGCAGCAGCAGTGGAATAGACACATTGTTGCAACAATGAAACCGTTGTCTTACTACAACATGAACTATTCCTAGGCGTACCATTCTTACTTACGTACGTAGTCCTAGACAGCCAGAAGACAATTTCGTGCGAAGCGATGCTTTACTACTTGTCTACACTACCAAAAGTGCTGCAATCGTATGGTTAGTGTTGCGTTTAAGGATCGATTTTGAAGTCTTCGGTACACCATCTAGTGTCGCCGTGCAGCCGCACGCGAAAATAATTTTTTTTTTACACGGACAATCCAGATCACGTTTTCGGCCGGCCAGGTTTCAGTTGGCCGGACATGTTTTTGGTTGCGGGTTTCTGATGTCACATGTTTAGCCGCAGCGAGCACGGTAACGCGAGCAAGGCACGTATTTTGAAGAAAAAAATAATAAAAGCTGAAAATCGTAATTTTATTTGAATCCGGACCGTCCGTGTAAAAAAAGTTACATGTCGTCCGCATGTAACCAGTCTATACTTTGTTCCACATTATGTTTTCAGAAAACTGACCGTATGACGCCAAGTTTTCTTCCACTACGAGTGCAAAAAATCCGTAAACATCCCATTCGTAAACTCTAATAGTAACTTTGTAGAGTCTCCAAGTGTGATATCCACATGTTTTGCACTCTTAGTGCAAGGAAACGAGTCGTCAGCCACTCAGTTTTCTGAAAACATAATGTGGAATAAACTATAGTTAGGGCTTATGATAACGAAGGCCTTTAGTTCTTATTACGTAAGTAAAAATTGAAAATATCACTGTTCACGTATCCCGAATCGTTTCTAATAGTATCAAATACAGAGAAATATTAATCTATTTCCACCCTTTAAAGTATCAATTATTCACTTTAAAAATAATTAACGTTTTAAAGGAACCAGTTCAATGCAAACTAAATTCGAGTGACTCAAGGCCGGTCCGTAAAACCTTCTCGCCATAAGGCAGGTCACTCATGCCATTTGGGCGTGTCAGTATGGCCATGTCAGTATGGCTCAGTGGTAGGACCTCGACCTTTGATTTCAAAGGTCGTGGGTTCGATTCCCCGCTCAGGCAGTCTGACATATAAGTCCAAAAGGCAACGTAAATAGGTTCGCATCCGTATTTATTTAACCCATCTTGAGCCATTGGCTTTTCTGTCCGGGTTAACCATTTAGGCGCTTAGTGAATTTTCTCGGGACCAATTCCACTAGGTAAGTATCACCCAGCAGCTGTGGCGACCAGACTGGGATAGCGTATTCGAGCAACGGTCTCACGAAGACCTTGAAGGCCCAGGTGAGAACATGTTGATACACCCATACGTAAAACATGTATGAACAATGGCCGACCTTTTAAACGCCAAAGCGGTGATTTTCCGACAATGTAATGACTGCTTTAGATTTCGTGAAAACCAGATACCGAGATCCTTTACTTCCTCAGCAGAACAAAAAAAAGGTTTCAAAAGGTTGAACGAGCGTTAACCATTCCTAGTTATCTGCCCGAAGCAGAACCGAGCATGAGCAACAATTAGCATGTACGAGCAAGTGCCTTCCGTGACGTCACCTTGTGCATACCAACATGGCGCGCGATGAAAGCGACATCGCGTGGCTGGCTTCAGCGGAGTGACGTCATGCCATCTCCAAATTAATTATCTTTCCTTCAAGGATCACACAAATGTAGGGCTAAATACGTGTAGCGTCATCAAGTGGAGCGCCAAAGTACCATTACTGTGCTCCCTAACGTGTAAGAAAAACTTAGTCCGGATACAAGATAATAACTGTAGCATCTCACTAAACCTTGTTACCGTCCATTATGTATCTTCTGCCTGTAACGGACCATCACATTTCATAGCCGAAGAGGACCACTTCAGATTCCAGGCGTCCTATAAGTTTTCCTAACTCCACGTTCCATTCTCCACGGTACACAAAACGCCTCGACCTCCCAACAATTTACTCTCACGCTAACATTCACTCGGAACTCAAGTCCATCAGCCCCAGAAAGACTGTCAAGTCCACCAGCCTGCTTCCCTTCCTTTCACCAACAGCTCCAAGCTGTTTGTACTGCCACCGACAACCGCCGACCACAGATTGGCGCTGCTCTGTGATCACGTGGCCTATGTCGCCTTGAGTTCTGCTCTGGGTGATGCATCGTCGATCACGTGCCACGTTCCTGTCTCTGTACACTCTTGCCTTCTATTTTCTGTCGGGGGGGGGCAACACCCCCTCCCCGTCCGCCCCATCCTTTCTTGCCATCCGGCTTCAATCTACTCGCTGCCAGGCCAAAGAACGCTTGGGTGCTTATCGATTTCGGGAACGTACGGGTTCCTTATTTTTTTTTTTTTTATTCCCTATTTTAGCCATCCTTCTTTTCCTTTGAGAAATAGTATTTCGCCTTCCGATTCCACGTCACCCCCAGGGAGGGAAAAAAAGTGCTTATTTTGTTGATGTACGTTATTGTTTCCCAAAAAATATACTTTAGTCGCGAGAAAATACTTAAAGGGGGGATTGCCGCCAAATGACAAGCCGCAGCATCCAAAGCCATTTGCCGCTATCTAGTTCTGTCTAGCCCTTACTTTCAACAGGCGAAGGCACACACAAATAAATTTCTTTTTGCACAACAAACAAGCCACGTGCCTCCTTAATTATTGAGTGTAAAGTTGGTGCGCCCACGTGCACCAAACGTCAAGCAGTAAAGTTAGCCTAACGACATCACGGGCGCTTTTTTCTATATAACGACTGTTTGGAAACGTAAATATTGAACGCCAAATGGCGGCGCTAGCTAGTGACGGTGATATCGTTAACCTTGACCGATTGCTGTCTGGTTCACGTGGACGCATCAACTTTACATTCAGTAATGAAGGCGGCCCGTGGCCAGTTTGTTGTGCAAAAAGAAATTTCTTTGCGCATTTGTGTAAATCAAGCACCTACGTGGAAATAAAAAATGGCAGACGGCGCTAGATGCTTCAATCTGCCATTCGGTGAATAGAGCAGTGACACGACGTAGTATTATTGTATATAACTCTATGCTGGAGCCTTAATGGGTTAGCTGCAAGGGGCACTGCAGAGAGAAACAGAAGGGCGTCATACTGAAGCCAATGCTGTGAAGAGGATTTCATAGACCTAAAACGCGCGATTTTTGTTGTTGGAGAAAACAACGTTATTTTAACCCTAAGAAATCCACTCTTCCGTTGTTTTTCCCTCCATTTTTATGTAGTGCACCTTGTAGTTATGCCCTCAAAAACCCATGCTGGTGCCAGTATGGCGGCAAATGTCACTGCTCTATAGGCACCTTTAAGCGGATCGATAAGAGGGGTTAATCGTCTTCCCGTCACAATTCATAAATTTGGTTTCAATCGACGATGCCTTACCGCTCAAATTCCGATACTTATCATTAAAAAAATGCGATTTGTTTCATAATAAACAAACACAAATCGATGTAAATAATTGGACGAGCGAGCGAAGTGAAGCGATGCCTTAATACTCGACTGAACTCGGATTTTGTATGTAACGGTTTTCTGTTTGTCTGAGAGTGTGTTCATCAGTTTGATTGTTAAGGGGTTAAACCTAAAATAGTGCACAAAAAAAAGTACGCAACATGCGGCGTTTCGAAGCCTATTGTGTTTAGTTTTCAAGCATAAAAACAACAAGCAGCTTCTGTTACCGTGATCCACCCAAAACCAAAACAGGCACAAGAGAAGCCGCCAAGTTTCCAAAAGGGGTCGGCCTTTGAAAGTAGAGATATCATACAACCAGGGAAAGGCCGTCAAGGTTAATGCTATTAGCAAAGTTAATCGCACCAACTAATGGTTCAAATGTAAAATGAAAACTAGAACATTGCTACTCGTGGTAGCAATCTTCAAGTTTTCATTTAATGTCCACAGTATTATTTAGTGCGATTAACTTGGCTGATAGGATTAACCTTGGCGGCTTCTCCCTGGTTGAATGATATTACTATCTTCGAAGGCCGACTTTTTTTGGAAACTTGGCGGCTTCTTTTGTACCAGTTTTGGTTTTAGGTGGATATCACAACTTTCATAGGACTGTGAATGTACAAACGGTCACACGAGTTTTATCTTTATCTGTCCTTTTTTTCTAGAAGAATTCTATGTCTATAAATTTTCACATTCGTAATTTTCACATTAGCCATTGGCCGATTAGCCGTTACATCAGCCAAATTGACACGATTTGGTTTATTGCATGTCCATGCTTCATATGCTTAAGTTTGTTCAATCCCAGTTTTAAGCACACTGGCTAACAAACGCTAATTATTCGCTTCGCTCACTCAATCAGCGCATTACCCTGCATTTAAGCGTTAAGGTTATATTACAATATTAAGATTACGTAGAAATAGCCAAAACAAGTTTACGCAAGCAAAATCAACTAAACAATCATTTCATATAAAAATATTTGTACGTAAAACTGCACAGAAACGATCAATAGGAAACCACAGTTCCTGCATCCAAGTTAGAAGTGTGCTACCTTCCCGTCGTATTGATATTGGATTAGCCTTACCGGGAGAAATCTGAAACACCTGTTTTGTAGAGAACAGGAATGTATTTAATTAATTCCTTTCCTGGCATAGTACGGTTTACATGTGGATTTTTTTGTGAGGAACGGAGGGTTTCTAGGTATGTCCTAGTTTATAGGATTCATCACGCATCGTTGGAAATCAACTCAGGCGTCACTTAACTGTCAGGCACGTTGAATATGTTTAGAAATTGGTTTCGGCCTACCAAATGTGGGTCTGTCATACTTTCGTTGTGTAGCTGAGGCCAAGAAACCACACGGTTTGATTGTAAAAACAATATGAAGGGACGAAGCTAACAGTCTAATCTGATAAAATACCCGGTACTCGTTACCCGTGTTAAGGAATCCTGATTGGCTGATGGCTGCCATTTACTAACTCTCCATTTGTTAATTGCCGTTAGAAAATTATCCACCCAAAACCAAAACTGGTATAAGAGAAGCTGCCAAGTTTCCAAAAAGGGTTGGCCTTTGAGAGTAGTGTTATCATTCAACCAGGGTAAGGCCGCCAAGGTTAATCCTATTAGCCAAGTCAATCGCACCTACTAATAGTTCGAAAGTTAAATGAAAACTAGAAGACTGTTACCAGCGGTAGCAATCTTCAAGTTTTCATTTAATGTCCAAAGTATTATTCGGTGCGATTAACCTTGGCTAATAGGATTAACCTTGGCGGCCTTTCCCTGAAACTTGGAAATTTGGCGGTTTCTCTTATATCATTTTTGGTTTTGGATGGATATCACAACTTTCACTGGCCTGTGAATACAAAGAATCCCACGATCTAATCGTCACCTCTATCGTTTTTGTCTGGAGGTATTTTATGTCTATAAATTTTCTCATTCATAATTTTCACATTTGCCATTGCCCAATTAGCCGTTACATCAGCCAAATTCACACGATTTGCTTTATTGTATGCCCATGTTTCACATGCATATTCTCAGACTGAAATTTTCACGAATTGGTTTTTTTGACAAGAGGTCTTTCTGACATTGGTCTTCTTAAAGGTACATCCGGCCTGCCTTATGACAGCCACGCGAAGATCGCCATCCGAGCATTGACCAGCGCTAAGGTCGGCTGGGGTGGTATCTGCGTTCCTCGCAGAGAGGAATGTAGCTGCTGTCTCGCTTGGCTTTGGGAATAGTACACGAAACAGCATTAAGTTACGAGATTGTGTCGTCACAAACCGGAATGATTCTCGCATTTTAACATCACAATTTATAATTTTCTAGGCTAGTGTCATATAATTCTGCTTCGGCGGTCTATTGGAATAGTTAATTTTAATTTTTATCGCATTAGTCTTTTAGATTTTTTATCGCATGGTAATTATTAGAAAATGAGTACATGCACACACAGAGATGAAACGTCATGATTATTGTAAGCGCGCAAAGCATCATATAACTGCGGGACGCAGTAAATAAAGTTAACAATTATTCAACAGAAAATCTCCTAGACGCCACATTTTTAAAACGGATTTTTACCAAGGGATTGACTAACCGTAAGTAAATAGACCTTTGGGGCCGTACTTGATGTGGTGGATCGAGAAAAATGGCGCTGGGAGGTATACCCCTTTAATTTGGCGCGAGTTGCAAGAGTTTGCAAAAGTGCAGCGCACCTTTAAAAAACCTTTCGACGTTCACCTTATTCGCGATTAAACGGCTTCCAATAAGAGAGGTGTTCGGCCGGGCAGCATCCCTGAGAAAAGCCGGGGGCAGCTTCGGTGGGCATCGGACTTGTCGGCTAGCTGGAGTGGAACGCCAAGAAAAGCGAGTGACTGGGAGAAAGAAAAAGATTTTCTTCCTTCTGTTTCGCCACCGCGAAGAACCTAATTACTGACCAGCTTGACGGGTGGGCCAAGACTCTTGCTGGCTGGTCAGATTTTGGCCTCGGGATAAAAACCGAACGGTCGGTTCATCAAGAAATATTGGCCGTAGCACGATTGATTAAAGATGAGAGCAGTGTCTTCTCTCGGTTACTTGTATATATAGAGCAGCGTCATGTGACGTCATATTGGCTACGAGACACCATTTGGAGGTAATAGCTACAAGGTGCACTAGATTAAAATGTAACGAAAAAAACGGCATTTCTAGTCAAGACAGTGCTTTGGGAGCGGATTTCTTAGGCTTAAAGAAAACCGTTGTTTTCTCCAACAACAAAAATCGCGCGTTATAGGCGTAAGAAATCCAGTCTAATATCATTGGCTTCAATAAGACGATCTTCGTTTCTCCCTCCAGTGCTCCTTGCAGCTAACCCAGTTACTGGCTCCACCATAGAGTTATACACAATAATAATACGTCGTGCCACTGCCCTGTTTCAAGTGATGGACTCAAGGAAAAGTAAGGCCAGACAGTAATCACAGTGTAGTTAACGTAAGGGCACGTTTACGCAGCCAATCGCTTTTGCATTCTCGCAGCGAAATTACCTCAAATTCCAACATGGCGGCTGTTTTATGTCTGCCGCCTCGCAACGAAAACACCAAATAACGTGAGTTCAGAAGCGTTTGGGAAAATTGTATCGTCATGAGGAATTCTTTATATTATTGGCACGGATCATAAGATTGCAAGTATTTACTCAAACGATGTCGGCTTTAGCTAATCCATTTAGCGTTGTTACCATGGCAATGTAACCTTTGCCGTCGCGATTGAGTTCTAGCTGTGAGAATGCAAAGGCGAGTCGCTGCGTAAACGCTCTCTAACTGAACAGATTCGGTATAGAAGCAGGGACAAATTGTTTTAAACTGTTGCGCTAAAATAAACTTTATTTACCAAGAGGTGGACCAAGGATTAAAAATAGAGCGTGCAATCCGCACAACATGGGCTTCTGGAGCATCAAATCTCACAAAAATATTCGCTCCTGAAGAATCAAACATCGCAAAAATGTAAAAATGCGCATCCCTGGAATGGCAAACCTTCCCGAAAAACACTTACGCTATTGAGTACCAAACCTCGTAAAAATATGCGCTCCTAGAGAGCCAGTCCTAGCAAAACTACGCGCTCCTGGTGTGTCAGTTTCGCAAAAAAATATGCGCTCCTGTGGTGTCAATCCTCGCGAAATTATTTGCTCCTAGAGGATCAATTTCGCAAAAAATTTGCACTCCTGGCGTGTCAATATCGCACAAATATGAGCTCGGAGTGTCCATCTCGCAAAAATATAAGCTGCTGGTGTATCAATCTCGCAAAAACATGCGCTCCTGGAGTGCCAATCCTTGTGAAAATATTCTCTCCTGGAATATCAATCATCTCCGGAGAACTATGCGCTCTTGGAGTGTCAAATATTGCAAAACTATGATTTCCTAGAGTGTTTATCGCAAAAGTATGTGAAACTGGAGTGTTATAAACGGGACAGAAAGCCAATTGGGCTCAATAAGTGTTAAATAAGTACGGATGCAAACCTATTTACGTTGCCTTTTGGACTTAAATGTCAGACTGCCTGAGCGGGGAATCGAACCCACGACCTTTGAAATCAAAGGCCGGAGTCCTAAACGCTCAGCCATATTGACATGGCCTTGGAAACCATGCTGACATGGCCTCATAGTTGGAAGCCATGGGCCGTCACAGTATGGCTGAGCGGTTAGGACTCCGGCCTTTGATTTCAAAGGTTGTGGGTTCGATTTCCCGCTCAGGCAGTCTGACATTTAAGTTCAAAAGGCAACGTTAATATGTTTGCATCCGTATTTATTGAACTGGAGTGTCACACATCACAAAAATACATGGTCCCTAAACCCTGGCAAATAGTACAAATAAATCAGTTACATTTAATAAATTTCCCAATTAGAAACTTTTTCCGTAGATAGCAAAATGTTTTTGATTACTAAACACAATCCCGGTAGCCATGTCGCCGGCCTTCCTTCCGTCTGTGATCGTCGCCGAATTTGTTCGGTTTTAAGGCTTGCCTCAAAGCAACATAAAATTAATACCAAAAAGTGTAAACAGCAGGACGGCTCCATCACAAAAAAATTTGTTAAATACCTCCCAAAAATCTTTACTTCTCGGACCGTGTCTCTCTCTCCCCCTCGGCGCCGTTACATTTTCCGAATCTAGCCCAAACGTCCAGGGCAGCTGTTATCGAACACTATTTATTTACAGAACGCCGGCCAGTCCAAGGAGTGGCGAGGGGAGGAAGAGGGTGTGCTGTCAAAAGGTGACGAACAGCCGAACGCCCAATCGCCCATTTCGAGTCCAATTTATGGGGCGTGCCGCCCACGCCCGATCCACCCGCAGGTCTTCCCCCCCCCCCCTCCTGTTCCCTCCCACTTCCAAGATGGAGGAAGAAACGCTGCAACGCACTGATAAAAGTCGGTCCTAAAAGGGTCTTTCCAAAATTGGACCGGACTGAAACTAAGTTTGGGCTTGAACGTAGCAAGTTATCCAGTTCCCATAAAAAAATCACCCAGATTCTGCGGAAATGTTTCCTTCCAAAATTCAACTGAACGTTCTCAGTTTTTTTTTCGCAGGAATTAAATTGGTAGGAAAAAATAGTGCGCAGCAAATCCGCAGGAAAAAAGATTAAACCTTCTTAAAATATAATTTCTACGAAAATCAGGAATTTGAAATAGCAGGAAAAAAGGTGAAACAGTAGCTAGCACATGTGAAAACGGTCAAAATCTTAAATTTCGGTGTCAGTTATTATGCGAAGGGCCACACCGTGTTCAGAGAAGTAAAGGGCCACACCATGTTCAGAGAGGCTACAAGAGAGGGAACCTATTCTGGCTAAATATGGACCACTTTTCGACACCCACGATGATCGCAGGTTTCCCGGTTCAAATTCCCGGTTTGCCCCTCCCTTTACCATATATTTCTACGTAATGGTGGTGTTTCTAAACTAGAGGGAAGTGAGAAAAACTGTTTCTTAACTCGAGGCGACTGATCCAAACTCCTCCCACTTTACGTAAGCGTGACGTCATTACGCTGAGATGATGCTGAGGCAAGTGAGGCAGGATTTATCTCGCTCACTTACTGATCCAACATGGCTGCCATCACCAGTAGTAGCTGAGGTGGTCGTGTTCCTAAACTGTAGGAAGTGAGATATGGAAAATGTCTAAATTTAAAAACAAAATCCAATTAAACAGAGATTAATTAGCATTTGTATTATGTTCTTTCTAACATTTTTCTCGCTGAAAATAGATGTGGCAGCGCTTATTACTTATTTTTCAAATCTTGAGAACGACAAGTGAGAGGTAGTGCTGTTTCTAAACTGATCGTTTTTGATGACGTTGTGGTGCGTGGCTTAAAGGAATCCATCTCACTCTTCCCTTTAGTTTAGAAACACTCAAAATTGAGCCGGTTCAGCCATACAAGCATTAAATTGCTTCGGCTGACTTAAGGCTCAAAGAAATTAATTCAAAAAAATATATAAAGATTTTTTTTCCAAAGAGGAAACAAATTTAAATATATAGCTGCTAGCATAACAGGAGACAAAAAAATGCCTCATTGATTTAGCGTTACCGGGATTCGAACTGGCTACCCAGTTCGTCCCCAGATCACTGGCATAGCGCCTTTATCGATACGCTCATTCCTCCTCTCCTTATTAGGTACAAAGACGACTCACTGAATCCGTTATTATAGTCACACTCACAGCAGTGACTAATGACTATAGCTCCATTCGAGCGAAAATGCTTGCCGCCACAGGCAATGATGGAAGAATCTATATCATTTAAAAGTATACGACGTGCGTACGGGCGTATTTGAATATCTACTCCTCCGGAAGAAAGGTGTTTACAAAACTGAGAGCAGTGCCGAATGAAAGATAATTAAATTACGCTTCTACAGTAGCCTTCAATGTCGTAACTTGATTTTTAACTGTCAAATACGCAGTAAACCAATGTGAAAACCAGTGGCGTAACTAGGGTTGTGTAGTGAGGGGGCAACACTGGGCATTTAGCCGAATGGTGTGGAGGGAGAACCGAATAAGAGCCCCGGAAGTTGATGCATTTTTGCTATTTTCCGGCATTTTCTGGCCTTGTAAAGTGCCGTTGGAAACATTTTTATAGAACCAGTTTTGCAGACTGCATTATACGCATAAAAAAATTTGTAATGTAAATCTTTCAGTTTTTTATACTAGATACTTATTTAGAAATGTTGGGAATTTTAAGCAAAATATGGTGTTAGTAATTCTAACTGTTTACCTTTCCTGAATTTCGTATTTCTCCATTTGTTACCTGGTTACTGTAGTGATTTAAAGGAGAAACAGTATAAGTATAAATTAGCTAAGATTAAAGTTGCGTCTTTGACCTCAAAATGCAGCCATTTGGCGGAAAATAATTTTTCAGCAATGGAAAAAGTGACTTGTCCAATTTGCCGAATAAGCTTTCAAAATCCCACAGAGGGGGCGAACCGCCCCTTTACCCCCCCCCCCCCCCACACACACTAATTACGCCACTGGTGGAAACTGTTTCGTGAGGTCAGAGACTCAAGAGTTCGATCAAACATTTACTGGTTATGGAAATTAAGAAGAAATTAACTTTGTGCAATTTTTTTTTAAACCGCACTTAAAACGACGACATATTTTGCGTCATTTAGTACCAGTAACACGACAAAGCCTATACAGATTTCAAAATTTGTCGGCTTCAGCTGATTAGACGCATGGAAAAAGGAAACTGTAGGTTTTAAAAGGTTGGCATACATTCGCTTTTCTGAAAGACGGAGGTTCGCGGATTGAGCGATTTCCACGAATCACCTTTTTCAACATAAAATAAACCCTTTATATTGCATATGAACTACAGGTACTCTACGGAATGTGGTGACTGGATAATATTGTGAGCAACAACTGACATTAGGTTGTGTCGTATTTATGAAGCTCTAGGGATTGAATAAACTATATGATGCATGGATATTCTACGGAATGTGATGAATGAATTGTGAGCAACAACTGACATTAGATTGTGTCGTATTGTGATGCTCTATAGGGATTGAATAAACTATATGATGCATGGATATTCTACAGAATGTGATGAATGAATTGTGAGCAACAACTGACATTAGATTGTGTCGTATTATGATGCTCTAGGGATTGAATAAACTATATGATGCATGGATATTTTACAGAATTTGATGAATGAATTGTGAGCAACAACTGACATTAGATTGTGTCGTATTATGATGCTCTAGGGATTGAATAAACTATATGATGCATGGATATTTTACAGAATGTGATGAATGAATTGTGAGCAACAACTGACATTAGATTGTGTCGTATTATGATGCTCTACGGATTGAATAAACTATATGATGCATGGATATTTTACAGAATTTGATGAATGAATTGTGAGCAACAACTGACGTTAGATTGTGTCGTATTGTGATGCTCTAGGGATTGAATAAACTATATGATGCATGGATATTTTACAGAATTTGATGAATGAATTGTGAGCAACAACTGACATTAGATTGTGTCGTATTGTGATGCTCTAGGGATTGAATAAACTATATGATGCATGGATATTCTACAGAATGTGATGAATGAATTGTGAGCAACAACTGACATTAGATTGTGTCGTATTATGATGCTCTAGGGATTGAATAAACTATATGATGCATGGATATTTTACAGAATTTGATGAATGAATTGTGAGCAACAACTGACATTAGATTGTGTCGTATTGTGATGCTCTAGGGATTGAATAAACTATATGATGCATGGATATTCTACAGAATGTGATGAATGAATTGTGAGCAACAACTGACGTTAGATTGTGTCATATTATCAGGCCCAGATTCCCCCCCCCCCCCCCTTTGTTAAGTTTTTTTGATGGGTAAATTAATTGATAAAATGACGAATTACTGTTATTTACTAGAAAGCTGATGAAAATGTGTGCTCTTCCCGGTATCGCCGCTAGAGTCTGTTGAATCAGAATACGGTCCTGTTGAATCTGTTGAATCAGACTACGGTCCTTTATATACTCCTGAACCTTTAAAAACGTGAAGCCCAGTAAGAGAAAATCGGTCGTATAGTAACAGTAGGATGAAGCGAATCTTGAAGCGAATCTCCTGATTTATTCTTCAATCGATACCAAACATCCGCAAGCGATCACGGAAACCCCCTTCAAGTTTGCTTTCGGGCGCCAACGAAAGCGGCTCTCGTCTCCTTTCGCGGAATTCCATCTCAAAGAATGCTAAAAATTCCGTATCCCGTTTTGCGTCCTCCCCGTTAACCTTAACTTAAAATACAACCCCACCCACCCACCCCCCACACCGAAGCCTTACCCCAACATTTCAACCAGTCTTTCACAGCCAATCGCTGTTTGTGCGACATTAATTCGAAAAATCAACAAGACCGTCTCTTTCGTATGGATGCTTGGCATCTCAAACAAAAGCATCCTCACAACTCCCCCACCCCTCAACCCCACTTCCACGCCATCCGTTCAGTTTATTCGCAGGCCTGATTTAACGCTCGATTGACGTAAACAAAAGCGCGAAGCAACACAACAGCACGAGCTAGTGAGAAACTCTGTTGAAAAAGAAGAACCTCGGCTGGAATTGGCTGGCTATCCAACGAAAGTAACGAAAGTGGCGAAAGGCCAAAAACGAAAGAGTTTAGTCTCTGCGAAGGGGCGAGACAATGGAGCGGACCAAACGAGTGGCAGGCGTTAGGGATGTAGAAAAAATAATTTGTAGGCAGGGAACGGTTAGTAAAAGTTGTTTCTTGATAAAAAAAAAAACAAGGCCCACAATTGACACAAACCAAGCAAAATTTCAATTTTCAGCATGAGTAGCCAGCCATACCTTGTTCACCTAAAAACAACATCACAGTAAATACACATTCCACGAAAGCAACACATGAAGTAAAAACAATGAATACTTACAAAAGCGATGATGAAAACACTAATACGAGGAGATGAAAATATGCAAGCCATCTCTCTCTCACCTCCTCGCATTTTAAGTGTTATCATCTCATCATCATTTTTGCAAGTATTCACTGCTTTTAATTCACGTAGCGCCTTCTCGGGATGTGTATTTATTTACCCTGGTGTTGTTTTTAGGTGAACAAGGTATGGATACTCGTCCTGAAAAATTTTAATTTTGCTTGGTTTGGGTCAATTGTGGGTCTTGTTTTGATCAGGAAGCATTAGGGGATATTCGTGTGGAAGCTTTGGTGAATCTTTGTCTGAAGGCCTTGGAAAAGTCAGAGAACTTAGCTAAACGTTCAGACCAAAACAAGGTTCAAAATAGGGTTCAAACCAATTCAGTCTTGGTGCAGGTACAGGAAGTTGCCATTAAATTTGCTGCTAACGCTGGGTTAAAGAAATAGAAAAAAAGTTCTAAAACCCTGTCTGCTGGTTTTGCCAGAAATGATTGATATTGTTGGACTGAAAGTCTTGGACCGTTGCAAACCAAGAATGTTGGTCATTACTCAAAAACGAAAGTTGGCGGTTCGAAGGCGATCATATACCACCCTAGTTCTAACCATTATTAGAATACTCTGTATTCTGTAAGCCACTGTACGTGTGTAGGCAGCAATAAGAAATACTGCAAATCGAGGCACTTTTTTGTGCTCCATCTTGTGAGTTTGTGTGATTTGTTACTTCTCTGCAGCTTTTATTTGTAATTATTTTCAGAATAAAAGAATTTTTTTTTTTAGATACAACGAATCTAAATAAACCATGAAAGAATAACTAGATGAAGCCTTGGGTGTTGAATGATGCACGGTATGGGAACTGGTTAGGTATGGTAGCTCATGTGTGTTCCCCCCCCCCCCCCCCGCGCTACTGCTACTGATCACCTCTTTCCATTGATTACTACCATTACATTCTTCCATGACCATGTGGGCAGAAATACCAGCGCATCATGTGACTCAAACCACCGTCTACCCCCAACGTCTAATGATCCCCACTTTCTAATGATCACCGCTGATATATTCTACCAGCCATGTTCATTGTTCAATGTTCATGTTCATGCTGGCCGGGAAAAAATTACGGCTCAAGGCGGTCTCGAATCTGCCCCTTCCAGAAGCGTGGTTTCTGAAAACTTTCCGGCCATGCAAACCCTCCAACCAGGTCGCTGCCCGGTGCCCAGACCGTCAATTAATTTTCTGCTTAGAATCTAGACACACGCTAGTGTGTCGCGCCAAGTTAGGCAACAATCATCACAGCAAACATCACATCAATTCAATTGTCGAGGTTGTAAACCATTGTAGCGCGGCGCCATAGCGTCAGTGTCTTATATCTTGAAGCATAGTTGGATACATTTCAGGTACTTGGGGAAAAATAATAATGCGGTACAAAAGCTTAAATTGTGTTGAAATCAAGAGCAATGACCCACCTGACGAAAATTAACTCGTGTAGGAATGCCAGCTAAACTGCTTTCAATGCAAAATCTGACCCTCAATAACGTTGAAAATGTGTAACTAGCCGCTCATTCTAGTCCGCTCATCCCCAAGTTAATTTCCATAGGGTGATTATTCATCGATACCGAGATAACGGGAAGGCTTCCAGCTATGAAATTGAACGAATGGCTGCAGTACGATACGAACTCGTACCTTTTATGGTTTGGAGCCTTAGGGGTGTAACGAGGATGGCGTGGAGCAATGTTCTAGTTTTCATTTAACCTTCGAACTATTAAGCGGTGCGATTAACTTGGCGAATGTTTTGGTGTGTTATATCACTCCTTTGAAGGGCCGAGCCATTCGGAACTTGGCGGCCCCTTTTACCAGTTTTGGTTTTTGATATGATTAGGTATTTCTGTGAATCTTACCTCGTTTGAAACTTTTGTAAACTTGTTGGACGGAACGATTAGGACAGAGTTTGAATACTGTGCATGCAGGGCTCCTCCTTCTTACAGGAATGGCAACATTGTTGATGGTTAAAAGGACATTCGTGAATTTTTCGACTCGTTCCAGAATCTCCCGGCCTGCACCCTTGAAAGTTACGGAAGCCCGCAAACACACTTTGCAATTGTCTCAAGCTGGCTTATTTTCGGGGTTTGACGTCTCGGCACCGTGGGATTGTTGTTTGTTGGTTGGCTGGCTGGTGCACGTGCTCTGGTATGGCGGCGGGAAGAAATAAGTCTGCGCTGAGTGGAGAAGAGCCTTGGAGGAGCTTAAAGGGGAAAACGGGTTGTGAAGAGATTTGTTGGGAAGAACTCCGGTGAAAAATGATTTTCTAGGGATTTTGCTGGTTATAGGGCCGTCGACGAACGAATGAGGAGGAAGGAAGGGAGGGAACGACGAACGCGAGACGACTTACGACCAGACTAGAGACACTCGAGTGAAAGTGAACCGTGAGTGAGCGAAGGCGGAAAGTGTAAAGAACATGCGCGAGCGGTTGCTTGAAGAAGGTGGGGTGGGGGGAGGGGGGGAAGGGAGGGGATTGGGTGGAATGGAAAGGCTTTTCCTTCGGATACACCTAACTTCTTTCCTTTCTTTTCCGCTGCAATTTTCCGGAATTGAAAACCGGAGTCGAAGAGAAATTTGTCCTGTGGAAGGGGAAGGTTCCCCGAGCTTTTTCGGTTACCCCTTTGGGTACGATTACCGGCGGACGAGTTATGGTATTTTGCGGCGGGTTTCAGTTTTCCCCATTTCCGAAGTTTGGAAAACGGTAAACTTGGAATGCTTGGTGCCTTTGCTTTTAGTTAAACCGTTGGGCACGGTTACTGGCAGATGAGTTATGGTATTGCGGTGGGTGACAGTTTTCCCCATTTCCGAAGTTGGAAAATGTGGTAAACTTGGAATGCTTGGTGCCTTTGTTTTGGTTAAACTGTTGGGCACAGTTACTGGCAGATGAGTTACGGTATTGCGGTGGGTGACAGCTTTCCTCGTTTTCGTAGTTGAAAAACTTGGTAAACTTGGAAAGATTGGTTCCTTACTTTTGGTTATACTGTTGGGCACGGTTACTAGCAGATGAGTTATGGTATTGCGGTGGGTAACAGCTTTCCTCGTTTTCGTAGTTGAAAAACTTGGTAAACTTGGAAAGATTGGTTCCTTACTTTTGGTTAAACTGTTGGGCACGGTTACTGGCAGATGAGTATTGCGGCGGATTTCAGTTTTCCCCATTTCCGCAAAGTTTGGAAAACGTGGTAAACTTGGAAATATTGGTTTCTTTGATATTGATGAAATTGTAGGGCACAGTTACTGGCAGACGAGTTGTGGTATTGGGATGGGTTTCATTTTCAGTTTTCCCCGTTTCCGGAATTGGAAAACCTGGTAAAGTTGGAAAGACAGCTTGGTTCCTTGCTTTCGGTTAAACTGTTGGGCACGGTTACTGGCAGACGAGTTGTGTTACTGCGGTAGGTTTAAGTAGTAAATTCTGTCTTCCACATTTCTCAAGTTGAAAAGCTGGAGGTAAACGTAGACTGTTTTATTGTTCGTACTTCCAACTTCATCTTACTAGGGAGCAACGACACACAGTGTGGTTATGAGTAAATAATATGGACCAGGTAAACGTACCATGGTTTTTAAAGGTTCTTTTGTCGGTTCGGTTCGAGTTCAGTTTTGTTATGTTTTTTTTT
>JAHWFP010012418.1:24283-39073 GCA_023313725.1 Lithobius niger | reverse complement strand
GAAGCAGCTTAAAATTCTTACCAGTATTGGTGAGAGCATTCCTACCAGCAGTCAGCCATTTGCAATGATTCTTGCGACCCCTGGTGTCAAACTTAGGATAGCTGCCAAAAAGCATCAGACAGTGACATTTAGTGTTGTAAAATGGAGTTAAACACATACCTAACACTAACATGAAGTTTTAATATCAGTTAAGTAACCTAAATAGTCAATGTATGCTTCTATTTGAAAAAAAAATGTACTTTTTATGGGGAATCCATAATAATTTGGCCATGACTGTAACAACGTTGGTGTCGAATGTTAGACCCCCGTTAACTAAATTTAGGAAGAGTGGGTGAGGTATCAAGCACGGTGCGGGAAATTAAAAGGTTGTGAAAATGCCAATTGCAACGGTAAAATGTCGATAATGTGTAATGTACAACAATGTTTAAAATTCTGTTGCGTTACGGTACTAAACTATCAACGCGCGCGCACAGCACTCCGCATTTGATGCTTCAAAATGTTACTTCAAGAGGTTGCTTCAAATTCAATGCTTCTAATTTGCCACTACAACTGGGTTTGATAATGTATAAATACAATACGGTTACCACTGCTAAGTTCTAGAAGAAATACGAAATGGCGTTTGCCAACGTTGAGTACGTATTCTAAAATACAACAGAAAATGAAGAAAATTGTTCGTCAAAAGAATTGAAATCAACTGCTAAAATGTGTAACACTAACAAGATGCAATAACACTGCATTAGTAATTCGGCGTGTCGTATGGTAGAATACAAAAAAATCTGTAATTGACGTATGAAGTTGCAACGGCAGACATACCAACAGGACACTATTAAAAAATCTGAATGCATGGTGTACTGAAGAATATCTACTATATTGCACATTATATTAAAAAAAATTGTCTCGTAACTTTTACTACTACGATATGGCAAATGAGCCAGAATCTTGTGTGCGACGATGCAATCACTGACCAGATAAGTTTTCATCGGACGCTGATATTGGTATTCTTACAAAAAAAAAACTGAAAGCTTCGATGTTGTACAGTTTCCCGTACCCGTTGTTCTTGTTCATCAGACTTTTAAATTTTTTAAATCTTCGAACACCATATTTCATACATTCAGCAGGATATTTGGTGGGGGGGGGGGAGTAAGAGAAATCATATTGCGCTGAGGGTACGTCAGGTTGACTATTTTAAATTTATTTACACTTTTTAGGTGTATTAACAAAAGTTAAAATATTCACACGAAAATTGTGACAAAGTCCACATTGAATATATCACTGCAATTTCATGTGGCCAATTTTTGTTAGGCTACTCAATACAAAGTACACGTTTTACTAGCGTTTTATAATTATCTTTATTATTATTATTTGTAATTTTAAATCTGTGGTTAAAACTAATGTCGAACCAATAAAACTTACGCGAGTCTTCCTGTTACGGATTTTTAAAAAATCTGAAAGTCAGAGGCCATTAGGAATATCCCGCCCTTCCCTCCCTCTGGCCAGTCCGCCACTGTGAAAACAGGACATCATTCGCTTTGCTCACTCGTTCAATAAGAAACAACACCACAAATACGCGTAATAAAATACTGTAATATATCGCATCCGAAAAGCAGCGAGGATGGCGCAGTAATTAACAGTAAAGGTGTTATACGAGCATCGCATTCATTGTACCGTCCAGATTCAATCATAGAAATTCGGTGTACCATCCAGATCACTGCAAAGGTAAGTGATGACTCACTTTGTGTTGTTCTGCGCCATACGAGATAAGCCATCTCGACGTACATGATAGCCTCTAACCGACAGCAATGTTGAAGAGCTTACTTGCCGAAATGTGCAGCTACACGCCGTAATTTTTCGTATGATGGGCGTTTAGCGCACACCTTTACGCTGAGGAAGCACTGACGTCAGTCACTGATCGTGTATTATTTGACGACGGTTTTTCTCTCAGAGACCTTTTTAGAGGTTAGCGAACTAAAACCGGCCTAACTAAATTAATTACAGCATAATACCTTATGTGCTGGCGCACTGCAACTCACCCACTTGAATTTCGTCGGATCAGAATTGAACAAATGTGTCTGGTTTTTCAGGAGATATCGCCTGATGTAAATCGGCTACCCCGTTTTTTGGCCACAACCACATTAATTCGACGTGTGACACGTCGAATTAAAAACGGAAAATATGGACTAAAACAGTTGCTATTATCAGCTAAGCTACGCTAAGTCAACTTCACTGATAAACCAATATATATAATGCACGTCTATTTCGAACAATTTTGAGCACTAATTGTACGAAGTCATCAGTTAAAAAAGCGTTTGCGAACTTACTATGTCTGGTCTACGTGAGAGGCGACGAGGTGTAAGAACGCTGAAAAAGCGCGTTGTTTCCCCGGAAGCTGCATTATTTCCGTTTGTACACGTAATTATTTCCGTTTTGCTGATTTTTCATTGGCCCTTCTGACATTTGGCCCTTATGACTGCACTGTGACTGAGGTTGGTGCTAATGACCGAGCTGTCGACGCGCCATTAAGCCTCAATCCCCCCCCCCCCCGTTTTGTCTGTTCGATTCGTACGTGGTCTGTTCGATTTGTCTCCTAACATTCGCCAACATACTACACGGCGGCGAAATAAACGGTCACAACAATTAGGCTAGTACAGCGCTTCTATACTTTGGCTTTATACACAGAGATCACGTAGGTAACGACCAAACATGACAAATACGAAACAAAACAAGGAAACAGAATAAGAGACGGAATGGGTTAGTCCACAATCTGCACGAGGGAGGTATCGTAAATAGCCTTAATGCCTTCGACGTCAGCGGCGGCAGGTTTTAACGCTGAAACTCTGCAGGTTGTTTGCAAAATATTGCATTTTTTACGACGTTCTTTTAAATGCGGGATGTTTGAGGTTATTTAAAGGCTGTAAAAATGTTGTCAGAATAACAGAATTTAAAATTATGGTTAAAAAATAGAAACCACAACTGTATTAATTCTATGAATCTTTTGTTGTAATAATTTAATTTGTTTCTGCAGTAAATGAATGGTATCAAGAATCTACAGGGGTTTATTCTTGATGATTACCGCTGACGAAATTAAAATTCAATGGTGTATTATGCTTCTGAGAGGTTACATAGATTTGAATAGGTTTGCGAATATTTGTACACACCAGTGTAGAGAAGTGCCGTTCTAGTAACAAAATTGGATATTAAGAACTGTCTTGGCGGCAGGAAGCTGCCTTAAAAGCCAACGTACACTACCACCATACATCTCGACAAAAAAAAAAAGAGTTTCGAATACCCTTGATAAATTTCCGGCCACATGACGGTTGCTGAATTTTTTTAAATTTAGAGTAGGTGGCCTCACATAGCTTTCATAATGGCTCCAGTGCCACGCCTACTAATATTTTTTGGGGGGGGTAGGGGGAAACTCGCAATTTCTCACCCCCCCCCTCTAACCGCCCACCACCACAACGAAAGAATCCAGTCAAACTCTTAAACTAAAAATATAAATAAAAAAATAAAACAGATCATTAAAATAAATTGAACTTCCAGTCTATGGGGGGGGGGGACAAATCTCAACCCCCACCCCCTCTGTGAGGCCTTGAATGACTGGCAGACACTGCAAGGAGAGTTTGTTTTTATTATATGTTGAATCGGTATGATTATGACAGTTTATTCATTAGGCTAGCAGTTCATTACGTAACAAACCACATTTATCCCTTCCCCTTGTAATTTATCTTTCTTGTTAATATCCCTTTTTACCCCTTCCTTCCCCCTCGTATTCGTACCGTGACAAAATGACTTTCGGTCCATTCGAGAATCTTTATTAATAAAATTGAGTTGTCGCGTTCGATGGACGGCTACGAGACGGCCACACGACGGCCGCAAGTACCAGCCAGGTCAACTGTCGCAGCACCATCTCTTGATAGTCAACCCAAGCGAACGAAGGAATATGTGCAACCGGGAGGTAGTGGGCTACACTATCGGCAGCAGATAGAAGCGTAAATGTGGCGTGAACCGTAGTCTCAGCATATACGTCAGCTATCCTTCGATGCCTACAGTTATTGTTTATTATTTACGACAATTCAGTTCAAGCTGTACAGATTTGTTAGCAGTTGTGTTGTACACAAAAGGCAGCTTCTAATTTTTAAGTTTAAAAAGAAAAGTTTTAAGTTTGTTTATTTGATAACTTGAGTGATCAACGTGGTAACTGCATCGCGTTATGTCATGGTTATGTTCTGTATTATTCTGATTTCTGAATACAGTTTTAATTCGTAATCACATCATCACTACTTACGTGTTGGTTGCATAGTGCAAGTGTACTTATTAATACAAGGTTTAAGCGATGCAAAATTAAACGATTTTTTTTATCGTGTTAAACATCAACACACGGTTTACTTTTTACCATTTTCTCCCCAGGCCTTATAAACCGTAGCTGTTTCCATGGCTTAACATAAGTATTTTTGTCCTTTAAGGCTTAATAGAAACAAAGGTGCTTGTTTCTATTTAACCCACCCCCTCCTCCCCTCCCCACCCAGCCCCTACATTACCGAGGGAGACGACTGATGACTTTTTATTATTTCTTTTTGTACATTTTCCCGTTTGGTAGCAAATCAGTCCGATGGCCAGATTTTTATAGCCAAACAGCCCTATTTTCATTTGTTTACACCCCGTTTGGTGTGTGACTTTACAAATTTAGTAGCTCCAGAAGTCCAAAAGTTTATGTCTAAAAGTTTATGCCGCTAAGCAAGTTTATGCCGCCAACCAAAGTAGTATTGTATCACTGAAATTTTATTTAGTATAGGATGAGTTAGGTAGTCTAACACTAACAGTGTTTAATTTCGGTGTACCTGATTGTTTCGTAACTGATTCAATGTTATTTGAGATTTCAGTCTGTAACAGTTCCAATGCAATTCGAGTTTGAAGATTTCAAATTTTTCCCCGTAACAGATTTCAATGCTGAGGGAGAGCCTAGCATGACATTGTTGTGTGCAGATTAGTATTGGAGTATGGAGTTGTTTGTACGCGCGCTAGCATGGGACGGCCCAATGCTAGAAGATTATTGTGTGCAGATTAGAATGGGAGTATGGAGTTGTTGTGTGCGAGATAGCATGGGAGTGCAAAAAGCTGTTGCGGTCCAATGCTAGAAGTTTTTAGTATGTTGTGTTATGTTCATGTTAGTATGGGGAAGCCTACGGGGAGTTGTCCATCGTTTGCGTGCAAGTATCTTCATCTGTGTTTTTTCTGAAAGAGAAAACCTTGGTGATTGTTTACAGGCTGAAAGAGAAAAACCTTATTTTATTGACGATAGTTCTGTCTTCATTCTGAAAGAGAAAGTTTTTGGTGGTTCATTTGGTCAATGGTTATTTCTTGTTTTTTTAGTATTACAATATTGCATATATTGGCTAGTCTTCATCTGTACTTTTTGTCCCCTTGTTTGCCCAAACCTGTGGAGTAGGTAAACCTCTTTTGGAGATAACCCTCTCAACGCGAGCGCGCGCGTGCGAAAAGGACGTTACCTCAGAGTTCCCAGGCTCCTAGTCGAACCACACTTTTCTCCGCTCTTCCTACGGGAGGACCGTGTAGGATTGAGGAAGATGACAGTGTCCTTACGTGGTCCTTTGTTTTTTTTCATATTTTATTACGAACTGTGTGAAGTTGGAGTTTTATATCCTCCAACAAAAAACATGCAGCTGGAGTGAGGCCCCAGAACTAGGACAAAAAGCTGGAGTGAGGCTCCAGAACTATAAGTCATTACACAATATTATGGGTACAAAAGCTGGAGTGAGGCTCCAGAACTATAAATCATTACACAATATTATGGGTACAAAAGCTGGAGTAAGGCTCCAGAACTAAACTCGTTACACAATAACTAAAAAAACTCGTCACAAAAGCTGGAGGTTAGGCTCCAGAACTGAATAGGGGTTATATAATACTACGTTTTACCCGTCACAAAAGCTGGAGTAATGCTCCAGAAACTAGATTATGGTTATATAAGGCTAAATAAGAGGGAATGGTAAAAAAAAGAGACTTCCCCGACTAACACCTCTCTCTCTCCCCCCCCCCCCCCAGCGAGTAAGGCTTTACACGTTTGTTGGCAGTTGGCGTCGACGAAAGGCTCAGCCGTGTTCAATTTGAAATGTTTCTTTACGAATCTAACGACTCGTCGGTCATTAGCGTCTTTCGTCATGCGATTAAACTTATCTAGAACGCGACTCATGGACAGTCCGTTCGCCTTATGGTACAGAAAGTAGAGACAATACTGTCCGCATACGACGCTGCAAGGCCCCTGCAAGCTCGTGAGGTTGTAGTGTTTGAACATAGAGTTTTTCTTGAGAAAACGCAAAATATGAATGTTTCGTGGTTTTAACCCGTAACTGTCGAAATAGTCCACGCTCGCTGTCCTTCTGTCGAAATAGGCGGCGACCCAGTGACTGCCAGGTTTCATCGCAGGGTCCAGATTGATTATGTAAGCTTCTCGGGTAGGTGTCTCGGGCAACTGGTCGGAAGCGTACACACCGCCGAAATGTGGTCCGAGTTTGCTGTGACGTCTGGCCGCACTTCTCAGTTCGTGCGTCTGCATGGTTTTTCTCTCAGTGTTCGTACAGTACGTGCTTGGACTGGTCAATCTCGAGAACTGTTTGATGGACCATGTACATCACCAGGTTGAGGGTTTCAACGAGTGCTTGCTTGAACGTCACGTCGACTCTGAGAGCTCCCTGCTTTATAAGGTTGTAGTGGCACTGGCCGTGGCTTTTGTCGGAGGTCAAGTCGAAGGCGTACAGACAATTGCCCAGAGGATAGTCGGCGTATGGGAGACGGGGCGCCGAGTCGGAAGTGAGTTTGTCGAGTGCCTGGAAAAGGGAATAATAGTTTCTCACGTACAAGTCGTCGGTATAATCGGATTTGTAGGGAATGGCCGGAATCGTTCTTCCATCCACTTGCAAGGCGAGGTAGTTGATGTTATAGTGGTGGAAATTAAACGGGTTTGCGCCGTAAGCCCCGTTGAAAGCATTGTTCGAGACAAAACCCAGCAGGCAGAACGAGGGCAGGTTTCCGAGCACGACGTTGTCGAGATTGCCTTGTCTCGATCCGGCGGGAATGGTGAAAGTCTTGACCTCCACTCGACGGATGGGGTACTTGACAGTATTGGTCTTGAGGGCCTCCGCAAAGCCGATGAGTACCGAGGGCGAAGGTACGACTCGTCGAACGTAGAGGACGGCACTCGTGATGTTGACGCGATAGTCGGTCCCAACCTCCGTACTCATCAGGCAGAAGGCATCCTTGCTTCTGGTGAGTTTCAGCCTCAGATCGACGTTGTTGAGTAGCAGTCGGTCCTGTTGGAAGAGGTCGCAATGGGGTCTGCCGTAGAGATCAACCACCTTGCTGGTTTTGACTCGGCCATTGCGGTATTTGAAACCGAGGTTCTTCCCAGCGTCCGAGATGTCGGCCTCATCAAAGGATCCGGGGGTGCCCTTCTTCCACAACTGCGTCGAAAGATGACTGTTTTCGGCATCGCCACCATAGCTCAACAGAGTCTCGAGATAGCTACGGTAGGCGTACCCATTGTCGGAATTGGATATTTGTTTGCCGCTCACTTCGCAGTCGCACTGGGAAAATAGAGAGTGTAGGAGTAGATTCACGGGTGCTACGGCATTAGCAGCGGTCAATGCCGTCGTTGTCCCCTTAACAACCTTACATCGGATGTAGAGATAAGATTGGCTCAGGTCCAGCAGGCAGTCGGTGGCACCGGGCACTACGAACTCGATGGGGGTACCGTCGGTTAGAGTGGCTAGAGGATGGTAGGCCACCAAGGTATCGTCGTTCACGGTAACCTGTACCGGGGGCACGGAGAACACTTCCAATTCTTCTTTGGTGCAGGGCACCGAATCTCTGTCCGGCTTCATCAACATGGCAATCTCTGAATGAAACCTTTTCGAGGTGAAGGGTCTATTTCTAGTCGAAAAAGTCCGCCTTACTTCTTGGAAGACGACGATGTGAAGGGGCTTTGTGGCGTCGTACTAGGGCAACCAAACAGCGGCGACGTTTCCCTCCTGACTGGCCTTTCTTTCGACGGCAACACTTATTCCTCCTCTTTCAACCTGTTCCAGACTGTCCTCCTGTCGCTACCGCAACAGCGTCTCGTTTAGCCGCGTTCCACCTGTTTCTGGCAGCTTCCTTAAAGGAGGTACCCCCCAAACATCGTCCAAAAGTTTGGAGCCACTTCTCAACGCGTACCTTCCTACTCCGAAAAGAGTGTTTTTAATAAAAGGGAGAGCCGACCTGAACCCACCACCCAGGAAATCGCCGAATCCCGATCCACAATGTATGCGACCGCCAGAAAAGTAAGGAGCCCCACCTATCTGGTTTCTCGAACAATAGTGGCCGACGCATACCCGAGGGTCTAATCCTACGTAGGGGGTCCGCATTTTTGCTTCACGTACGATCCCTCGTCCCTTCTGGGAATAAATGATGGTCGGAACCTAACGACGTCTCATGAAATAGGCAAAAGCAAGTTGAAAGGTTTCTTTTTAGCTGTTGGGTAATGTTTTTTGAGAAGGGCCTTAATCCCGCTTACGAAAAACCCACCCCTCTGTCTTTTAGCCCTCGTCCTTCTCTTAACCTCCCCCCCTTTCTCTTTCGACGGGCCATGACGATCAGGGACGCCTTCTAAAGTGTAAAGTTACGCTAACCTCCCCCGACCTGAATGGTACTTTTTCTCCCAGATATGTCATTAAATACACTCTTACCATTTCAAAATCGCGCCTAGCGAGAAGTCGGTAGTAAGGTTTGGTGAAAATCTCGTGCGTTTTATTCCCCCCATCTATTCTAACTACTCGAAGCAGAGGAGCCAGAACATCTCCCACTACGGTCTCGTTCACGATATCGCTGTATACAAAAATACTATTCAGAACTTCTTTCAAACCGAGTCCGGCCCTACCAACTTTGAAAGATGTAATAAATTTGTCGGGGCAGTCCGGATGAAAACCGAGGATCTTGGTCAGTTTATCGTCGATCACGAGACCCATCATTTCTACGGAAGTGTTATTCTTGTCGGGGGACAACACTTGGATGGGCATGATGACGGTAACCACGTTCGTTCCCGGGTTGTAATCAAAATGAGGGTACTGTTCGACATCTATCCTATCTCGCATAAGTTGGTTCAGTTTGGCCACGAGGTCCTCTCCTCTACTGTAATACCCTTTGGGTAGAGAGGCGGTCACGGTCGAGAGATGAGAAATGTAGGACAGCCACCAACTCCCATCGTTGAATTGATTGTTGATAAACTCTATGGGCACGGGTCCTCCCCACTTCTTAGGATGGTCTCCCATGATGATGTCGTAATAACTGTCTTTGAACACGTTGTCTTTTCTCTCCCATCCTAGAAACACGGACAGGTTGTAAGAGAGGCACAGTCTGGCCCCCGTATGGAGTTTGTTGACGATGGTGACGAGACGAGTGCTCTCGTTGTATCGGAACTGGATGACCGGCTGCGCGAGCGTCTTGACTACCCAGTAGTTGAGAAACTTTATAACATTTTGCATCTTGTAATTCATCAGGTCTACCCCCACGATATTGACGTCCTGCTGCAACCTCCTATTCCCAACCTCCAATTTCGCTTTCGCGATCTCGTCAACGTCGGCGGCCGCCGCTTCGGTTTCCGCGAAGGCATCGATATCGAACCTGGGAAACTTGACGTAGGTGCGCGTCCCTAGCTGGAATTTCAGTTCGATCGAATCCATCACATTGCTCCAGTTCCTAGTAAACTGCACCTCGGCGAGGCCCACGTCCCAGTCACCCGCCAGGTTCACTCTCTGAGCCAGGTTGGTGGTGTAGTCGTTCAGGGCGTTATTAGGAAACAGGTCCAGACTGGCATTCGCTGGCAGAGTCATGTAGAAAGAATCTCCCTCCATCTTACAGTTTCTTCAAATCTCTGGCGGGGATCCAACGGTTGTGGGAGGCGTCGTAACCTTCGAATTGAACGAGGTACTTTTTCTTGCGTCCTTTCTCCCTCGTTTTCAGGACCTTGTCTACCCGATGGTAGTCCACGCCTTCGTTTTTAACCACTTTCTGGAGCTCGTGGAGGTAGAATCGTCCTTTGATGACTTCCCCCTCGTAGTCTTTCAGTCTCGCCGTAACCTGCCCCAATCCTCCTTTGGGTACCAGGACGTGGGTTACGAAAAATATCTCTCTGGACCACATGCCTCGGTAAGCTTTGTCGAACTTACCCTTCGCGGTGGATATTCTGACTTTGTCTCCCACGGCCAGAGGGACGTTTTTCTTGACGACGACCTTCCTAGCCATGGCACGGCCCAACTTCTTCAAGTCGCCGCCGTAGATCTTGCACCACAACCGCTTGTGGTTTTTGTGAGTGACGTTGTTGGGGGCCATTTACGTTCTGGAGTGCAGTTGTAGGTGTCCACGATCTTTTGAATCACGGGAACGCACTCCAGGGTCCCATTGGCGGTAAAGTGTTTGTGTAAGAGACTCTTCAAAACGTGCTGAAAACGCTCAATCTTCGACGACTTGACGTCTTCGTTCTCGGTGGTGTAGAACTCGATACCGAGGTCCTCGAAGAGATCCTGGACCTCGTGCTCGAAATTCGACACCCTTGTCCGAAATGAGAAAACTAGGAGTAAAAGGCATGCGCTCAAACATCTTCTCGAAAGCACCGACCATTTCGGCCGCCGACTTTGTCTTCAACATTTCCAGCCAGACCTTGCGACTGAACCCGTCCATGCAGGTGACGTAGGTGTACGGCTCGTTGTAACGTTTCAGGCTGATCATGTCACTGAGGTCGCATTCCATGTGGCTACCCACTCCTCCCGTAATGATCTTGTTCCTGGAGAATCTGTACCTGACCGCTTTGTGGATGATGTGAGCATCCTGATGCTCCAACCACTCCTTGATGCGATTGAGATCGTATTTCTTTCCGTCCTTCTTGGCTCTGCCCAACAGTTTGGACACCGTACCGTAACTGGTGGCTTCGCCCAGATCGTCGTAGTAGATCTTGTTCAGGTATTGTTCCATAGCTTCCAGTCTTGGGGATGTTTGGCCCTGGTACTCCTGCGTAGTACGGGTGTGGAATAGACGGGCGTCCTTTTTTCTTCTCTTCCTTCTTGACCGGTGTTACGGGAGAGAGCACGGACGGTGACAGAATAGGAGGAGAGAGGCTACCAGACGCCCCACTCAGCAAGGCGGTGGTCGAAGCGGTGGTTACATCTGTTGTAGGGGTAGTAGTGGCGGTGGTGGTGGTGGTTGCCGCCGGGACGGCCGACTTGATCCTAAACTGTTGCACGAAAGCGTCCTTCTCTTGCTCTAATTGTCCTATGAACTTCGCCTTGTAGTCGAGGGGAAGACTGTCGTTTTTTCAGGATGGTGTCGATCTGAGCTTGTATGGCGACCAGTTTACCGTAGAGAGCTCCTTCGGGCTGGTACTGAAACCCGTGAGGCTGAGCTGCCAACGCCAGTGTGGCGTTCTCCATCAGCGGGCGACTCATTTTATATTCGTCTTCGGGCAGGAGCAGCATCCTCCGTAGCAGGCTCATTTTCTTTCTTCCTCCTCCTCCTCTTAGGACTTGTTGAACAATTCCCCCAAGAGGGATAATGCCGCTGGGACGAGGAATTGGATGAACCCTCCCGACTGTACCAGAGTCCTCTTTCTAGCTTTAAACGATGCTTTCTTGGAGCCGATGAGTCTGATCTGTTTCTTGTATCTTTTCAACTTGGTCCTGGCTGTTGTACTGACGGGGAGTCGATTGTTGAGGAGGTTCAAGGCAATTTCGCACAGGCAGTCGATTTGAGACTTGTCGGCGTTTTTCAGTAAAGCCGCTCGCTGCCGCTTGTTGATCTTGCACAACGTCTGTAGCAGAGCGCTGTGCTTGCGTACCCTTTCAATCTCGCGACCTCAGAGGGAATAAACGATGCAGGGTCCTTCGTCGGGAAATATACTCGTCCTGAGTCTCGTGGTGTCGTGGGACTTGGAGTGCAGGTCCACCAACAGGTATCCGAAATCCTTTAGACCAATGGCGTTCTCGTAGGCCTCCATAAATCGTTTGGTCTTGCCGGGGTAGACTTGCGAAGCGAAAGTGGTTATCTGCCGCTTGTCTCTGAGGTTGCGCAACAGGACGTAATACTGACTGTTGAGAGCTATCGTCCGCTGGTTCCTGCCCTGACAGTACAGATTGTGCGTCAAGTAACAGATGCTGAACTTGTTGTGGTGTCCAAAACGAGTGAACCAGTAGGACATGTCGCAACCCGCATTGCTCACATTCTGCATCTGGTCGTCTAGCACTAGCAATTTCTCTACCGAGGCGTCGTAACGTTTGGGTGACATGGGAAGTCCCTTGTGAAATCGAATCTTGTCCCTGTACTTCTCCATCCACTACTGGTAATTGTTGTAACACCAATGGATTTGGTCGATTTTGGTATCTGCCATCTCGTCCAAATGGTCAATGAGTTTCAGAGTCCAGCTCGTTTTGCCCGAAGAAGTGGGGCCGGAAACGATAGCGTTGAATGGCGTTCTAAAGTGCCGAAAACCTACGACGATGGCCATTGCGATAGGAGGACAGAGAGAGTGAGAGTGTGAGTGTGAGAAAGAGAGAGAGAGAGAGAGAGAGAGTGAAGGGAGTATCGAAAGAATGGATTGAGGACCTCGGCCCGAATGAGCTACCTTACCCACCTCCGTATACTTCCCCCCCCCCCCCCCCCCCCAGCGCGGGGGGGGGGGGGGGGGGGGCTGCCGCGCACGCACCGGCGATGCTCTGAAGAGCGTCGTTGTAGGTAAGGATTGTTAAAGTAATAGAAATAAAAGTATTCCAGAGTGGCTTCTACGATGGGAGAGATGTGGTAGATGATTTCCCACGGACTCATCGAGCGATCTCGTAATCGCCGAGTTTCAAGAGCAAGAGACACCATTCCCTGGCGGAATAAGACAGGCAGTGGTCGCGAGAGGGATCGCAAATGGTAATAAAATGTGGGGTAGACGTTGGACTATCTTTTTCTAGAAAGGGATAGAGCTCGTGCCTGTGCAGGGAAGCTAGCACGACATCATCCCCACTCGTTCCATTGTTGACCGGCACGGTGCCCAAACAAATCTCGGCCCAGTTGTGACTCGTTGCGGAGGAGGAGGGGGAGGAGGAAGGAGGAGGAGGAGGAGGAAGGGGTCTGTTGAGCAGTACGGCTACGAAATTCAAAATCAAAAAGAGGGCGAAAATAAAATGTCTACACAGCTTGACGTAAGGATGTTGATTGCAGCAGTCTACGCTAACGTTAACAGTTGCCATGTCAGAGGGAGAAGGACGAGTGACTGACGGTCAGCAAGTCTCGTATATTTATATAAGTTCCCTCAGAAAAAGTATTCTAGAAATAAAATGAAAATGAAAATGAAAACGAAAATGAAAAATGAAAAAAGCAAAAAATTAATGGGGGGAAGACGAACGTACATCTTCGTCGGGGACTGTTCTTTTAGTAAAAGTCAGAATGTAAGACTTGTCTTTGCAGAGTGGTCTACGAGGAAAAGTGAACTTGTAATGAGTAATAGTACGATGCTGCTGTTCAGTAAGAAACCCGGTTTCATAGCTGCGGTGAAACAAGGTCTGGTAGGAGCGGTGCCGTTGTGTTTCATGGTGATGGTCCTGCGGCTCAATCACAAGACGACGACCGAAGCGTCCAGATCGTGCCCCTCGGTAAAATTGAAGCTAAACCACGGCTTGTAGTCGAAACCCGTGAGGTATTTTTTCACCTTCACGTGGTTGAAATAGTATAAAGTCAGTTTGCCCACGTAATCTCTCACGTTTTGTAGCAGGGGTGTCATGGACAGCACGTTTTCTCCAGTGGTTCCGCCATCCCCGTAGCTGGCAGCCAAGTACGGGATTGGGTAGTGGTGAGGGCCCACGTTGACAGTGTTAGGGCCCGAGAAGACGGTTTCGTCGTCCAACATGCCTATCAAGGGACGAACCTGCTGTTTGTTGACCGCTCTTTTCACCAGGGTGAGATCGGCATCTTCCAAATAGCGGACGTGCTTGAACTCGACCGTCACTGACATTTTATTAAAGATGTCGGAACTGGAAGTTGCCGCCATCTTAAGCTGGGGGAGGGGAGGAAGAGAAAAACAGATAAAAATAAAAAAAAAAGTTTTTAAGAAAGAATACATTCTTCTTCCTCCTGGGCAAAACCTAAAGGTCCGTGGTTCTGGTTTTTGACGGTATCATTAGTGGGTGCGAATACAACGTCGACGGCTGACTCCCCACGACCAATCAACGAGCAGTTGGTGGGAAAATGGAAACATTGGTTGCACGAAAATACTTCGCCGGGCCGAATCACCGCGTCCTCCCAGGCCGAACCATCCAGCTCGCCGTAAGAGATGACGCGGGTCCGGCTTCCCAACGAGACGGAGGCGAACTTGTAATGCTTGTAGGCATATTTGTCTAAGTTGCCAACGTATTTTCTAAGGCAACAAACCCGAAAATCTTCGTCGAAAAGTGGTTTGACTTTATCGTGTATTTCGACAATGCGGGGAGGCCAGTTCTCCCTCCCATCGTAGCGAGCGTAGGACCCGTAGTAAGGAAAGGGCGACTCGAGCCATTCCGTTTCCTCAATGATGCCGTCCCGCAAATGACGAGCCTCTTCGTCACTAAACAGTTCCAAAACTTTAACGGTTTCGTCATTCTTCAGTATGGAATAGCGGTAGGCCGGGTCCTCCCGTTCCTTCCCCTTGTTTATAGCCTTTCTCAGTCTAAGTCTAGGTGGGAGCGCGTGCTTCTTCATAAAATAGAAAAATGGAATAATTCACCCTTTTTT
>JAHWFP010012418.1:8305-24183 GCA_023313725.1 Lithobius niger | reverse complement strand
GGGGGAGATGAGTTATAGACTGGCCGCTTTTACTCCCGCTATTTCTTTTTTGAGTTCGTTAGTAGAGACAGTGCAAGGGCAAGGATCGAGATTTTTTAGCACGATTGGTATTTTTAATTTAAACACTACGTCGATGGCGGGAACTGTTCTGTACTCGAAGTTGGAGGAAAGTCGGTAAAAACGTCACAGGAAAAAACTTCGCCAGGAATTATCTCGACTTTACGCCATCCAACCTCTCCTCTTTTACTATACACAATGGTGCGAGGCTTTTGCCCTAATGCTAAAGTGGCAAAAATGGGCGACTTGTAGGCATAAATGTCTAAATGCTCGGTGACGTGACAAAACTGAAAATCCTCCTTGAAAACATGTTTTATCCCATTATGGATTTTCCTAATGTATTTAGGCCAGTTTTCTTTTCCAAGGTAGCAAACTTGAAGTTGCTGCCCGTCGCGAGAAGAATACGGGAATGGAATATCATCCTGCCATTCCGTCTTTCCTTCAATAAGGTCGTACATTCGACAAGCCCTCTTCCATATCGAATAGCTTGTAAATCTTAAGACAACCATCTCCCCGATTCCTGCCGAACCATTTAGCTTCGGAGACCATTAGTAAGGAGTGACTATAAACTGTCTCTAAAACAAACAAAACAGAAAGCAAAACATAACCTGAGATCTCTTCTTTTTCTTAAGAGCCCTCTCTCCCCTCTAAAAAGATAAACAGGATGCAATGCATTAAAAGCTACTCTATAAAGTTACCTTTGGGAGTCATTCGAAACTAACTCGCCTATTGGTGGAACTGTTTGAAATTCGACTGGTCCTTTAATGTAAACAAAATATGGGTCGAGAGAAAAGAACTTCATACCGGTTACTCCTCACTGCTGCCTGACCGTCCATTTGTTCCCCCCGCACCTCTCTTCACTTTCTTTAAAATTTTGATTGGGATGACGCCAATGTGGAGGATAATTATTGTCATACTGATGATATGTTTGGCAGTTATAATTTTACTGGGAACCCTCGTCTTCTGGCTCTTGACCACCCCCCTCCCTCACCCCTTCTAACAGCAACGGTGAGGAACGCTACATTGTGGATGGAGAGGAGCGACTTGCCGTCCCTCCAACTCACGACAGGGACGACCTCGAGTATGTCAACTTTCTACGAAGCGCCCCCCTCCCCTCCATCCACAATAGCAGCCTCTACTACCATTACTTCTCCTTCTCTCCAATCATCAACAAGATCTACTATCCTTCTTCTTCCACGAACGTTAGCGAGGACTACTACTACTGCTAAGCCTTCTACCATTCCGCCTTCAACCACCCTTTTGCCCACTTCGCCACCACCAACGTTTCCCTTCCTTCATGCTACAATACCAATAGTAACATAGCAGCGACAGCAACAACAACAACAACAACAACAACGACGACAACGACAATAGCAGTAGCAACAACTACGTCAGCAGTCGTCCACCTACCCGCCCCTACTCGACGCATCTCTTCCCCACTTCCACCATCTCCTCCTTCATCACCAACATCCATCTCATCGACTGAAGCAGCAACTCTACCTCCGCCCCCCCCCCCCCCTTCGTCAACAGGTAGAGAATATGCAAAAAAATAATATTTTCCCCCAAGAACAATAATAAGGTGTGTGAGTATTCATAAAGGGTGTAATATTTTCTTTTATAGGGATTGAAGTAGAAGACGACTTCTACTTTGGTGAAGACAGTCCTTCTCTTGTGGACTTAGAAACATCACATACCTTGCATTTCGGTATTTTAGCTACCATATTCAAATCAATTCCATGTACATTTGCAAGTTTCTGCAAGTTAAATAACCCTCTATAATGCTGGTGGGCAAATCTTGAGTGCCACGTTTCTATACTGACAGATTTGTTAGTAGGCCTATGTACTACTTTAGCACATTTGAACTTATTTATACCAGCATTTTCTTCTTTTGGGACCATTTTAGGACCAGCTGACTTAACTTCGATATTTCCACATGGAAACCCATACTGGGTAGTATCGGCTTGAGGTATAGGTGTCATTGTTTCACCAGCCCCTTTCGACATAACATTGCATACTCTATACAATTTGTTTTGCATTTGTTGACCATAAAACAAACACTGGTTTGCATTTTTCATGTATACACTCATAACGCTATTGTAAATATCGACTTGGTATTTGGCTTGGTCAATACATCCAACGCTCACCAAGTTTTTACAGAACGTGGGGATGTACAACACGTCCTTCAGCGTGATAGGATGAGAAGTGTTGCCTCGCTTTATGTATATAGTCACATTACCTATACCTTCTATCTTTGAGGCACCTTCTTCTGCTTACCTTCTTATTAGTTACCTTTGATAGGCTATCAAACCACCTATCAATTGTGCAGATGTGGTGCGTCGCACCGGAGTCCAAATACCAATTTCGATCACCAGTTGCCCCGTCACCAAGTATTTGCGCACTGGGAGTAGAAGCACTTTCTTCATTTAACACACTGGCAGATATGTCACGATCAACACCTACATAAAAGCTGCTGCCTTTATCATCTGCATTCATGCTAACATTTGCACTACGTCTTTTAGCTCGGCCACTTTTTTGAAACACCATGACGCACTTGTGATGAGGAAGGGCCTGCATTTCCTCTAATAGATGGATGAACACACTCACGGGCGAAGTGGCCTCCTTGGCCACAATTGAAGCATACTTTCTTCTTGAAGCTACCTCCTGGTAACTATTGTTTGCCTTTCGAAGTATGCCATTTTTGGAACATGGCGAAGGCCTTTGCCATTTCCTGATCATCTTGCGATTGGCTATGCGATGGTGAAGCACTTGGCGTTTTCATTTTAAGTCGAGAATACTCTGCTAATAGTTGTGCCCGTACTTTCTCCGGCACGAAGTCTGCATCGCTCCAGTGATATACCTGCTGCACAGTATATTTATATTCAACCGGCAATTTGTCCAAGTATTGAAATGCGATTTCCTTATCCGTACGGGGTGCATTTATGTCATTCAGTTCCTCGGCCTTCTTATCGACACGTGCGAGGAATAAAGCCATGGGCTCGTCATGTTCCATTCGTAAAACATTGAATTCCTGACGCAAACGAGCTTCTCGAGCCCTAGAAACAGGCTCAAAAATAGCTTTCAACTTATCCCATGCTTCCTTTGCATCTGTGAGATTACCGATAACGTCCTGCATGCGTGGCTCGACATTTAAACATATGATGGCACATGCCCTGCTTTGCCTATAATTGTACCGCTCAGTCTCTTTTACAGTTGCGCTTGACAGTAGGGCCGGTTCTGTGCCATCCACAAATTTCCACAGCCCCTTCTCCTGCAACAAGAAGCGGCAATTTGTTTTCCACCTTGCATAATTGTCACTATTTAGCTTCTTAATGGTTATAGTTCCTGACTCACTGGCCATTATTACTACTGTCTGCTATGGTGGTAGCACTGTCCTATTATTCTTACTCTGCACACTTATGCACCTCAGTTCCCAGACTACATATAGCAGACCACCCTTCTTTTGAAAAGCAACAAAGATAAGCATGCATTGAGCTTTTAGTTGAGTTGAGCTAAGATTTGCAATCACAATGCACCCCTAATAGTTCCCATGCAACATAGCCTAGTTCATGATAAAGAGGGTGTCTCAAGGGCAGCATAAACACCATTATAGTTCAACTAAAATCACTATTACATGCCTGTGACCTGTCCTAGATTAGCATTTTGTACTCCAGCTTGCAATTCTAGGTTGCCTCATCATCATAGCCACTTAATCCTTTAATCCACGAATATAAATCTTCATCCACGTTAGTCCTTCATAGGTTTTAGCACTAACCACGCTCTGCTACCACACCTGTACATTTTGACAGTATTCACCTCGTTTGGTGGTTCTATTTTGTGCTTAAACCTACATTGAGGACAAGAACAGTTTTAATTTTGAAGCTAAGGATTATTTATTCCTTTCTGCTTATTTAAACTTACATACATAGTCCTTTGTTTGCATACTTCTGCAAAAAAACCGCTGCTACAACACACACAGCTGTTCATCACCAACTGGGAACATATATCTCACCAACTAGAGTGCACTTCCGGTTTTTGAGCAAGGCCATCTGAGAGCCCAAGCTAGTTGCTAACCAGGTTATCTGAGGGCCCACACTCTGGAAAGTTGCCTTATGCAATACACGGTCGTTACTTTGCACTTTTACCAGCAAACATTTCCACATGAACGAGGAGGCTTGTATATAGGTATCATTGCCTAAATAGATAACTTGTTGTTGCTTTTCAACTACTTGCTCTACGTCTGGCATTTTTTGAATGGGATACAGTTGTTCTGAGTCTGCCATATTTTGAGTGGGATTTATATTTTCTAAGTAAAAAGAAAAAACACACGTACTTATTTTAGAATGTAGCGCTAACCCACTAGTCCTAAATAAAAATATTAAACTTGTTGTAAAAAAAAAAAAAAAAGATATATCTATTATTTACATTTTAGTTGAAAAGGCTGGTTCGTGTCCTGGGCGAAAATGGTTGGCCGTACGAAGATTGGGCCGATATTTATACGGTTGGCCCGTACGTAGGAATTTATGCATCTGACCAATCAGATGCAAAATACACTTTCCCACGCCTTTTACGGCGAGCCAACTGCCTAAAGCACAAATGCATGTTTTATTTTTTTACGGGTTGGTATGCATAATAATTCAGCTGGATGGGTGGGAAGGCAATTCGTAATTATTTACGTCCGGGAGGAAAGGTGAATATTAAAAGAGCTTGCTGTCCCTTATTTATTTTTTGTAAGATTTTGTACAGTCAATTTATTTTTTATAACAGCAATATATTATGGAGTTAGCCAATGAGAGCGGCTGAAACATAGTTCGTGACCATTTAGGAATGTACAGCCCTCAGGACAGTGAATTTTAATAAGTATGACCCTGAAGGTTTGGTGCGTACTTAAGCTAAGGTATTTATTTTTTATGTAAGCAGTAAACTATGAGCTAGCCAATGAAATCGTTGAAACCCAATTCGTGACCATTTAATTATGTGTAGCCTGGGAGGATAGTGAATTTTAATAAGCCTCCATTGTTTTCCCCCCTCCATTTACGCTAATATTTTGGGTGGGAACATTTTTGCGCATATGCTTAAAAACTGGGAGGTGAGGGCTTCATAAATCATGTCAGCGTGCGATGGAGGAAAAAAAGAAAGTTTGTAGGATGAGAAAATGCTAAGCACGTAATACGACGGACCTACAAAAAATAACTTTACTTCGCTCATGGGGTAAGGGGGGGAAAATGTTACCCACACACAAAACTAATTAGCAAAAAATAATACATTCGCCCATTCGCATACTTTTCTAGGTAAATTATGACAAGTAAAAAGGAAGCCGCTCGTAGCCTAAAGGCTAGAAAGAGGCGTATCCCTATGAAGTTCTTTTGTTTTTTATTATTATTTAGCCTACGTCCCAGTGGAAGAAAGGAAAAATCTATTCAGTCCGTTTATTTTCAACTAAGCGGCATGGATTACAGCCCTGCGTCGCCAAGCAAGCTCGGTTCGGACGTGGAGTCGGATTCTGGAAACAGCCAAATTGATAGCGTTGCCAGCCTTAGCCCGTCGTCGAGAGGAAGGGGTGAGTCAGATACAACTTCGGAAGTTGTCGATATAGCCAGCCTTGGCCCATCGATTTCGTCGGAAGAGAGCAACGAGTCCAATGGGGAAGTAGATTCGGATGATGCATCACAAACTGGTACGGAAGTAGGCCTACCCACCCCGGATTTGACAAAAAGTAGCCCTAACCCATCGATTTCGTCACAAGCTGAAGCCGTACCCAGCACTAGTACTGGGATTATTACATCGCGAAAATGGAAGAATCATTCTCGTAAAGGTAAGAGAAACAAATAGCAGTCGATTGTCAAAACTAAGAAGCGGAAATGGCTCAAACGACACCTCGCTCTACAATTGCGCTCAGCGCTCGGAGCTCAACGTCAACAACAGTTGTTTGAACAATACTACGAGATTGTTGGTTGCTACCCTCCGCCAGACAACCTGAATGAAAATGGTGATGTCCCAGCAGCGGAAAGGCCTATTAGAAACGTACTTCCAGCAGTGAGAACGGAGGAAGTTTTTAACACTTTCACGCCTAACCTTTTTATTTTGAACTAGCATTACAGCCTGACCGATTTTAGCATTTACCAAAAATATCATTTCAAGCTGTCCAGTGGAGCTCAAGAATTTAAAATATAGTCACTTATCTCAGAAAAGTATGCTTTAAATGGTGATGCATTTAGAAATTTTTTACACGAATTAGTACTGGCACAGTAAGCAGCGAAACACTGTTGACAAACTCACAAAAACGCAAAAGTTCAACATTGTTGGCCGCCATTTTGTATTCAGCTAAGCAAGGCACCTATACAACTTCCAACAAACACCATTTCACACAGCTCAGACTAGTCAGTGCTGCCATCTAACGACTGATATGTGCACTAAAAACATTACCTAACAACAGTGCGTGAAGAACGATGGACGTACTGGTACGTTGACTTTAGCATGCACCCCCAAACATTCAGGACGTACTGGTACGTCCATAGGCAGCTGTGCAATAGTTCAAAGCGTTAAAGTGTTAAAAATCCCGTCTTTCCGAACGGGATGACGGAAACTAGGCTACAAGAACTAATACTAGGTACCGTGCGAATGCGCCGCGCCTGGTTCATTAGTATGTTATTAATGCAACATACTTATCTTCACAGCCTAGAATGCGAAATTGGGTTGCTACATCATATTCGCGGGTGGAATCATCACGATACTGAGCATTGCAATGCCATTGCCGAAGGTATTTTTAAAGAATTGAAAAACAATCCTTTAAACAACATTCATCGTGACGAGCCCAACGATATAGCTTTAATGAATCTAAACGCAATTTGAAGGACTTAGGCTATCTGCCCCATCCTCTCTTTTTTATTTTTAACTACCCTTTAGCTTCGTTGATAAAAAGTCCTACCTTTATCTTTTGTTTATTAAAATTCTTCCATTTTCTCTCTTCCATAATTTTAAGTTAGACTGTAAGTTAGTTTTTACTCGTAATATATATTTTTGTGTCATTTGACTCGTCTCTGATTCATTTTTAATAATAGAATCTATATTAAAAAGCGTTATAGTTATCAACAAATTGTCTTTCCTTATAGACAATTTTGTTTGACAACAGGTGACCGCAACAAAATATCTTTAAAACTATAGGCAAGTCTCGCTCCATGCCTCTCTTTCCCCTCCCTCCAACACACTCAACTCACCGCGCGCGCAGAACGCTGGCCTACACCCCAATGCTATCGCGCGCACAACTCGTCATGTTAGCTCGCTTAGCATTGAAATCTGTTACGACACGTGCAACATTGCCGAGCGTTAGCCCAATACTAATCTGCACACAACTACGTCATGCTAGGCTCCCCCTCAGCATTGAAATCTGTTACGGGGAAAAATCTGAAATCTTCAAACTCGAATTGCATTGGAACTGTTACAGACTGAAATCTCAAATAACATTGAATCAGTTACGAAACAATTAGGTACACCGAAATTAAACACTGTTAGTGTTAGACTACCTAACTCATCCTATACTAAATAAAATTTCGGTGATACAATACTACTAACCATGTTTATGCCGATGTCTGTGTCATCAACACTTCCCTCCACATTTTCACTATCTCCCAAGCCCTCATAAGAAAAATGTTCTCACTTTCCTTCCCCCCCCCCCATTGTGCTTAGTAATGGGAAATGTTGACGAGCATAAATAAATATTATTTTGGCCGGGGGAAATTGTATGCTTCCCTGCTAGAAAACGTATGACCACTTCCTTTGATCTGATCACTTCATTTGTACTGCACTGCACAAAACAGCAACAATGCCAGCAACACTCAAGTCAAAATTCAATAAATAGCAACACATGGCAACACAATCAGTGCTGCATCTAGCCTTTTTCAAGGGGTGGGGGCAAAGGTAAAATATAGGACCCCCCAAAACTAAACAATTTTGGGTTCATGATTGTGGCCTATTTCAGTGGTTCCCAACCTTTTCTACAGTATTCCTTCCCATTGGGACTAGCAGCAAAGGTGTCTCCCCCTACACAAAAAAATAGTTCTGCAAATATTTTTGCACTACGATGAGGCAGTGTTGCCACATGACAACAAAAATGTCTAGAATTTAGGCTAAAATGGTAACAGATTGCACAAAAAAATGGTAGATATTTTAAAATGAAAACTTCGCCTTCCTCATAAATTTAACTTCTTTTATGAAGCATAGTTAACAATGGCAAAAATCGTAACTGATCTTTAGGGTGCGTTTACGCCTTTGCATTCTCGCAGCTGGAAACTATCATCTGAAATTCCAACATGGCGGCGATTTTAGCTCTGTCGTCTCGCAACGAAAACAGTCAATAATGTGAGTTTAGAAGTGACTGGGAATTGTTTCGTCAGGATGAAATCTTTATCTTATTAGCACGAATTATAAGATATAAAGCATTTACACAAACGACGTTGGATTTAGCTAATCCAAGTAGCATTGTTACCTCGGCAGCCACACCTCTGCCGTCACTATTAAATTCATAGCTACAAAAATGCAAAGGCGAGTCGTTGCATAAATGCTCCCTTAGGGCTCGTTTACGCAACGAGACCTTCTCGCTCACCGAAAGCTATTTGCTAGGCAACCGTTATTTATTCACGATTAATTTCCCGTTTCTATTAAATGATTGCGGTAATATGCAACAAATTAAATGTATTATAAATAACAACACGGATAAAGAACAAAGTGCAACAGTTATTTTAAACATTGCTGCAACATTGTTGCCATTTCACGCTATTTCCAAAATTTGCCATTGTCGCTGAAAAAACAGCTTCTAGCAGTGATCAAACGACGGTAGAATAAATAGCTACCCGCACCGAGAATTCAAAATCCAACATGGCGTCCATTTCTGAGTTATCGATTCGAAGGCAACCCGGATTCGAAGGCAACCCTTCGAATGGCGGTATTCAGGAATCTGTCCGTCGTCTTGTACTGCAGTAAAAATTGTTTTCATGTGCTCATAAATCAACACTGTCATGTTGCAATCATCGTACGTCGTGTCGCGAGGCACGAGGAGAAAATTTGCATCCGCGTTGTTGCCATTGTTACTACGTATAGACAACTCAAAAGCCGCATTCTCCGACAAAGGCGAGAAGCAGAGCCAGCAGATTTAATATTGACCAAGTAAAAGCTAGTAAGCGAGAAAATTGTCCTTGCCTAAACGCGTCCTTATAGTACGGCGCCTGCAGCTGTTCGTGCCTCCCCTGCAGTTGCTCCGCACCTCGTAATGGAGGCCCGCTTCACCATTTGGGAAACATGGGCCTAATTTATAGTTGGTTTTTGCTATGTTAGCCTAAGTTGTCAAGCTCCTAGCTAACTACCGGTGTGGGGATATGAGTCTCCTTCCCAGTGTGTTTGAGTCCAATGGTAATACAGAGTTGAGTGACAGAATAGTAAGCGTTGGCTTCCTGCCAACACTAACCTTTATAGCCTTTATTAAACATACAGGTGGAGCACCGCATCAGGTTACAGGAAGTGGCTCTGGTGGCCAGCAAGTACAACTAAAGGTAGTGCCTCATTAATGGAAGCGCACCCACAAAATACACCAGTGGATACACCAGTTTTATGCCAAAACTTTGGGCTACCTGCTTTGGATTTTGGACCCCCTTGCCTCCTGGGCCCGGGTACATTGCACCCTTCGCATCCCGTTTAATTACGGCACTGAACACAATCACTTTACCGCCACTTACATATAAGGAACTGCACCAAATCAAACCCGTCATGGAAATATCACGGAATCATTACAACACCACGTGCTGGGCTTACATCTAGTTGAGGAATGAGAAGAAGTACCATGATGGCGGACACGGACGCACGGAGCAGAGGATTTTACTGTTTTTACTTTTTAAACTTTAAATTGTTCTTCTGCTTTGTTGCCGGAATGCATTCGCAATTCACAATGTATTTTTGAAGTGTTGACCTACACCTTTTACGTGTTGAACAATGCGAGGCTCTAAATCAAAAATCAGTAAGCCCAGACTAAGGGTGAAGTCAGTGAGCATTGGAACCGGCAAATAAGGGTCGAATTCTCTGACACAAGCCAAAATGAAAAAGTGTTCCACAACATCATATCACTAATGGAACTGATGAATTAACTGATGACAACATCAACTTAAATTCAAAATGTAGAAGTTGTAAAGCACCCGTAGGTGAAAATGACGAAGCTCTTTGGTGTGAATTACGTGTGACATGGCAGCACATATCCTGCAACCCAGGCTCGAGTGAGCATTATCAACTACTTTGCAAATACAATGCCGACCGAATCAAACGATTCTGTGACAAGTGCATCCCTGAAGTTAATAAACTTTTAACTAGTGGAAGTAAAACGCCGAAAATAACAGAAGGCATGAATCACCTAGAAACCAATAAAAACAATTTTAAAGCTAAATTCCGGGATGATATGCGAGCAGTTTACTCCATTGATGGTCAAAAATTTGACCAAATAGATGACAAACTCAAACTCGTCACTGGTTCCTTGCTGGAAGATAGTGAGAAAATCCATGCTGCAATAAATCATATCACGACGCCTGGACGAGACCGTACTGACTTAACCTACAGGGTACCTCGTGGAGAGACGACCCTTCCACAATTGTTCGACGAAATGGAACTTGTAGCAGGGAACAAAATCGCCAAAACCACCAGCACTCTATACCGAATTCCAACTTGTACTAAGTAGGCATAGCTACCATCACTCCCCAAAACCAAGTAAAGACAGCTTTTTGGTTGTGAATAACAGATGGAATAACCGCCGGTACCAACAAAAACCTGTTACGTCCCAATCCTGAAACTGATTATCATCCCATCTTCTCTTCCTAAAGATGTTCTCGGAACAGATCACCAACTCTCACCCGTCCGAACTCATCATTATGGGTGACTTTAACTACCTAGAAATCAATTGGTCCCTTACTTCAGGGAACGCCTTTAACGACACTACAGCTAACAACTTTCAAGTCCTCATTGACAACCATTTTCTTAAGCAGCATGTCTTTTCCCCACCAGGTATGGAAGCAGTCAGACTCCGTCTTTGCTCGACCTTTTGATCATCCACCAGGATGTGGATATCTCTTCTCTTACCCTAAACCCGCCTTTCGGGAAATCTGACCATATTGTCATCATCTGGACTCTTGCAGTTGGCCCACACTTACGTCCTGTGCTCCACGCCCACATTATGCGAAAGCAGACTTCGTCCTCATTAGCAATATCATTTCTAAAATCAATTGGGATGATGAATTCACTGATGCCTCTTGCACTGAATCCTGGGAAATACTACATGACTTCCTGAATCAAATTGAATCCTGCTTTGATCCTCACCCACCATCTTCTCAAAAGACTTAAGAACTTGAGTCCAGTGGCTTAAGAACTCCAGTGAGTCTTAAGAACTTGAGTCCAGTGGCTTAACAGAAGACTTAAGAACTTGATTAATGTAAAACGACATAAATGGTTCGCTTACAAATCTCATATCACCAAAGAAAACTGGACTGTGTACACCATCACCCGTAACAACGCTACTGAAGAACTCAAATCCTCTAAAGCCAGTTTTGAAGCAGTTTTGGCCCATAGAAGCATGACTAATCGGAAAGTGCTGTTTCCTATCTTCGCTCAAAAAGAAAAACGATTCCCAAAATGAGAATGAAAAACTTGAACAACGAAACTGTCACTGATGACTATAAAATCGCTAGTCTATTCAACAATTACTTTTGTTCTGTTTGCTCTGATAGCGTTGGCTCTCTCGATGCTACCCGTCCCACTGTTGACACTGTCATTCCTGAACTTACAGACATCATCGATATAGTAACTGTTTCTGGCTACTTAAATAAGTGTGACCCATACAAAGCAGTGGGAAATGACGAAATTCACCCAGCTATGCTTAAGAACTGTGCGACTGACCTGGGAAAACATCTTGAGATTATCTTCCGCAAGTCGACTGACACCGGAGAGCTTCCAACTGATTGGAAGACAGCTGTTATCACACCAATCTTCAAGAACGGTGAAAGAAACCAACCACAGAACTACAAACCAATCAGCCTTACTTCCCAGGTCTCCAAGATTATGGAAAGGATTGTTCAGAAGGGCATCTCTTACCACCTCGAAACCCACCATCTCCTTAAAGAAAACCAACATGGGTTTCGTAAGAACCGCTCTTGTTTCTCTAACCTGCTTGAGGCACACCATTACTGGTCTGCTTCCATTGACACTGGGTATCATAGTGATGTCGTGCAAAGCATTTGATACGGTCCCCACAATGTTCTGCTCAAAAAGTTAGAGGCTAAGGGGATTCGGGCAAAACTTTATCGTTGGTTGCAAAATTTTCTCACCGGTCGTAGCCAGTGTGTGAGCAGGAATGGGGGTCTTTTCGGATTGGGCACCTGTCACTAGCGGTGTTCCACAAGGTACAGTGCTCGGACTACTGCTTTTCTGTCTTTATCGACGACCTTCTGGAACATGTGATCTCTAACTGTAACATCGTTGCTGATGACACAAAACTTTATCGTGCAGCCCGTACCCCTGAAGATGCTAGAGCCTTGTAATCCGACCTTGACAGTTTATACAACTGGGCCTGTGCAAATTTTATCAAGTTCAATCCTTCAAAGTGCGAAGTCCTCAACATGGGAAGAACCAATACTGGCACCACCTATTTTTACAACGGTACCTCTCTGCCTGCTGTTAATAGAGCAAAATCACTAGCCTTATTTTCACTAAGACTTAAAGGAGTGAGATCAGTGCATTACTGCTGCAAAACGTGCTAACTCTGCCCTTGGGATGATTAAGGCGCATTTCTCGTTCCATCAAATCGAAACCCTTCTTCTTCTTATAAGATGGGGGGGGGGATTGAGGCTTAATGGCGCGTCGACAACTTGGTCATTAGCGCCAACCTCAGTCACAGTGCAGTGGTCCGGGTTGCCACTGCACCACACATTACAGAGATGTTATTCAAACCCCTAATCTAAATCTTGTCATACATCTGTACCTCCTGCAAAAATTGAAAAACACCGGACAGGAGGACAGACTTATAAGACGTTTGTGCGCTCGCTTCTGGAGTATTGTATTCAGGTTTGGAGCCCCCACTTAGCTAAAGACCACCAGATCATCGAAACTGTTCAACGCATGGCAACTAAACTCGCACCAGGTATCAGATTGTTGCCGTATGAGAAACGTCTTTGGAAATTGCGACTCACCACCCTTACCGAGCGGCGCATTAGAGGAGACTTTATCCAAGCATACAAAATGGCCAAAGGGGTCACGTACCCACTATTTGACTCATTCTTCACATCAGCTTGCATGACCAACACCCGTGGATACAATCAGAAACTCCTCACTGAATTTTCTAGGACTGATACGGGGAAATACAAATTTGCTAGACGTGTCGTCGCGAAATGGAACGACCTTCCGAGCCATGTGATCAACGCAACCTCCGTCAACCAGTGGAAACGGATTTATGACAACCTAACTCAAACTTAAGTCTTCCGTGCCACGCCCTCCCTGCCCCACAAGTTCTCTTTTGGCTGTGTATTTGTTTGATTGATTGATCGATTCATCCCCACCCTCCTCACCTGCCAGCATTAAGTAATTTATGGATGCTCCCTTTTTGCTTTTCTAAGTACGAACATGCATTATCACGTAAATAATTCCTTGTTCTTTCAATCATAGCTCAAACATATGAAGGCAGTGTTTAAATTAAATTTATTACGTTTTCTCTTCTTTCAAAACTGCTTCAAAACGCTTCATTTCTCTTCTTTTCGCTAGCAGCCAGTTCCGCTTTCTGTCGGTAGATGGCGAACCTAAGGAGACGGCTAAAGTGTCCCTCGTCCAATGGTCCCATGGCGAGGTCTGGTGTAATCTAGCTAGGCAATGGTTAGGCTTGACAATACAACATATTTTCCGTGCAGTGGCACCACCGGGTGGTTAAGAACGATTACATTTACGGAAGCGATATGATTTTGCACCGAGTGTTCGGAATGTCAGATTTATTTCTCAATCTACGTCAGACTACGTTATCACTTCGGGTCGTTCATTGTTTCATCATCTAAGAAACGTGTGCGTCTCTGCGCTATTACTACTGCAGCTTTGCTTCAGTTAGAGCTCCACAGCACTATGCCAACATTCTGCATTTCGTAGAAGATGGCGTGTAGCTCAGTTGGATGTTGGACGATAGTGCGGCCGTTCTTTTGTTAGTAATTCATTTATCTCTGGGATTGATTTTGTAGTAACGCATGTTACGCAGGTCATTGCATGTGTTGCATGTCATATTTTATCGTTACTCATCTCAAAAATATGCGTAAATGTTTTGTGTCACGAAAATACTTTTTTTTTTGGGGGGGGGGGGGAGATGCAGAGGAGGAGGACATGGAAGATGATTTATTTACATAGAGATATTGTGCCCGTAGATGGTAGGGATTTGCGTTTTTATGTAAATTTAAAAAAGGGACGTACAGTGTTGGCTAAAGAGGATAATAATGTCTGACCCAAGGTCAAGATGCTAAAGTATTACTTCGCCTCGCCTCTCCACTTTATTTAGTGGGGGTGAGTGTGGTGTCCTTGCTTACCATTACCTTATCTCAACTGCCTTAGCCAGTATTGTTCTAGCGTGCTATCCGAGGTGTGCATCAGGGATCTTGGATGATACATAGCCTTGATAGGGTGGGCCCACTCACTATTACGCTTTACCGCGAGAAACCGTGCGAGATATTGAAAGCTGCTTCAAACGCGTCGGACGTCTTTGCTCCCATTTCGCACAATTTTATGATTCTTGCATCTCATTGGCTTTTGATTTTGCTGATGAATCGACACAAAATTCGGCTAACAAACGAACGAGTACTCATCATCAAACGTAAGCCGGACCGCTCCAATTGTTTAAATTGTTTTAAAGTGCATTAACCTACCAGTACAATTGACAATTCGACTGAAAATTGCAACGTTTGTTATCAGACGGAGAGCACCGTCACAAGCGATCATCGTAAAAGCACCCCATTGTTTAGGTTTGGAAATAATGACGTCACCAACTCTCGACGAGGGTAATCGGGTAAGAATTTGTCATTTTGTTTTAGGAATATGTATTTTAACGTTCAGTAAAGATTGAGCGATGAGATATTTCAAATTTATTCATTAATTTCGTTAAAAACTTTTCGCTAGTTGAAACGAACCTTTTTGTTGGTTTAGAAAAGCCAAGCGTCGTCTGCTTCGAGAATTGGTTTGGTAGCAAAAACGTCATCAACTGAATCTCGCTCGTGTATACTTTTTTTTTATCATATCAAAAACAAAAACTGGTAAAAGGGGCCGCCAAGTTCCGAATAGTCCCGCCCTTCAAAGCAGTTATTACCAAAACATTCGCTAAGTTAATCGCACCACTTAATAGTTCAAAGGTTAAATGAAAACTAGAACATTGCTACTTTCGGTAGCAATGTTCAAGTTTTCATTTAGCGTCCAAAGTATTATTCAGTGCGATTAAGTTGGCGAATGTTTTGGTGTGTTGATATCATTTCTTTGAAGGACCGGACCATTCGAAACTTGGCGGCCCCTTTTACCAGTTTTGGTTTTTGATATGATATCACTCCTTTTTTTTTTAATTGTGTCTTTACTCAACTCCTCTACCATACAGATTGGTAATAAAGTGCCACGTCAACAAGAAATTGGCTTTCAAACTTTGCTACTACCTTTTGCCTATAGGCCGAACCATTCTCAACGTAGTTACCTCTTTATAGGTTTTTGGTTTGGTTTAAATTTTGTTGTAATTTGTTTTATTTAGGGACTGGTCATTATTTATGGCCGGGGGGGGGGGGGGGGGGGGG
>JAHWFP010012417.1:9400-25677 GCA_023313725.1 Lithobius niger | reverse complement strand
CCAAAAGCAAACTAATGATAGTGCAGAATGAATTAGTGTTTACTAGACGTTATAAAATCGGAAAAAAATAAACTGTGTGGGGGAGCAGCAAACTGGAAGCTTCAAACCGGGAAACATCGTCGATCATTGTGAAACATACCAAACTTATAGACCCCCCCCCATCCCCCAAATCTGCTGAAGGAATTGATAGTCTCTCACACTAACCTGACCAGAAGTACTTTTTCTAGTGATCAGGTGATCACGTCAGCTTCGTCGGGATGCTAGACTGATGTTTGCCGCAATTCAGCCATCATGACTGTACTATATGTGGGTTTGCCTTTACTAGACTTAGTATAGGGATTAGTTAGTACCTTAACCCTTAATAGAGAGTGCCTTCTGCACCACACTTGTACCTAACAGCAAAATACTCACTTCGTTACGGGAGGAGCATACTCCTATCCCATGCACATCAACAATCAGTTGCGTTATTTAGTGACGTCATCATCAACTAAAGGGACAAGCGGAATGCAGGAACAAACAGTGGTGGCAGACAGGTGGAAACGCATGTTCTTACTACGGTGACTCATTCAGACAAACACAACTTTTTTTTTCCTGCATACACAAAACTTTCACGAAACCGAAATGTCGGCGTTCCAGCACCGGATAAGGCACACTAGCACCTAGAAAGATATATGATAAACTGCACTGTCAGAGCCAGTGGCCATCTTGTTCCGATTTCATAAATGTTTTCTGTGTCCCAAGTAGAGTCTCAATAAGCCACCGCACGTTGCGATCACGCAGCTTAAAATTGGCCGGCGAACAACAATAAGGAGAGCAAGGGAGAGCGAATTCCGTTAAGGTAAATTATGTTAGTTAACATTTGCCACATGCAGTTTGTAAAAACACCACGAATAATTTTGGTAGTTTGTGAGAGCAATGTTTATTTGCCGGCACCATTGAACTCCAATGTTGTCCGGCTTAAGCTACGATTTCCACCACCATGTTGTCTGTGCTACTGCGGTCCTTGCTCTCTTTGCACTAGCAAGGCCCTTCTGTGAAGTTACGTTGTGAATGTAGTTAATTGTTAGAGTTTCTACCCCCTGCGTGTACCCATAATGCTTGCTACCCGCAATGTAGTATTAGTTAATAATGGGTCTTAGCGCCATTGATCATGGCTGCACAGTCTTCAAGCTGCAGACCAAACCGGTTGTCTTACATTTCTCTCCCCTAATCGGGGGAATTCGGCTATATTAAAATGGTGACATACGATTTAAATGGCATTAAAATCTAAAAGTTATGAAGTTTAATTAAGGTTATTTTATAAGCTGAAGGATTAAGTTTATTCTCCTGAGCATGGTAGGCCCTGACTGTAAATGTTTCGGGGCAACATTGCAGGCTAAATTTATAAATGATTTAGACTTAAAACCCTTCTTAAAGTTAAAATCAAATGATAACCATTTACTGACCATGTAGCAGATTACCACTGGGGAAGTGCAAGGTCCGGTGATGTACTTTTGCTCAGCCAGCACGGAAGGCTTCGTAGACGAATTCTCAGCATTGGAAGTGTCATTTTTAGGTAATTCTTTGGAAGAAAGGACTGCAGGTATTTCAGCCCTTGGTGGTGATTCACTCAGGGTTAGGAGTTGCTCACTTTTTCCTTCAAAAATTGTCAGGGGTTGTAATTTGGATATGGTGCAAGCTAATGTTGCAGTTTGGTTAGCTTAAATTGTAAGACAGCCGAATTCCCCCGTCAGGAGAGAGAAACGAGAGACACCCAGCTTGGTCTGTAGCTTGAAGATTGTGCAGCCGTGATGCATGGCTCTAAGACCTTTTATTAACTCTGGTAGTGCATTGTGGGTGGCAAGCATTATGGGTACTAGTAAATGGTTAAAGTACTAAATAATCTCTAGACCAATTCTAATGGAGGTAAACAATCTGTGATGATATCCACGTACTGTACACTACAATTACCACCATGAATCGGATTCTAAAAGGGAAATAGATAAAATTAAATGAACGTCATGGGGTTAAACAATCGCTGCAAACCTCATGTAATCGTACACTCAAAGGGTTTGCCCACAAAGCTGGAAGGAGTTTTCTTTTTCCCATAATGGTATAGTTAAGAGATGCCCGATACTAGTGTTTCAATTATTCGATCCGAGCCGATAAGAATACCCATCCGGTATTAGGTACCAATGTTTAATATATAAATTTTACAATCCGCAGTAAAACAAATTCCATCTACTAACTTTAACGACGCACAAATCCGTCTTTTGTAAATTATGAAAAAGTAGTTATTCGGTCATCAAAATTAAGGACTACTTTAAAATCGTGAAATGCGAACAAAGCAGCCGACTAATCCTCATAAGTCGTTTTTCATAGACTAATCCTCGTACGGAATAAATACGTTGTATCGTAATCGTGCTAAACCAAAGCCTCCTAAAGTAAAACGCCGCATGAGAAATGCCAAAAAGAGTCTACTAAAATCAAGCAAACGGGTTTGTAGTGTCTTCTTGATACTAAGCAGTGAATGTACAAACTGACGAGCATTTGAAGTCAACAGACGGTGTGGAGCTCTTATCGATTGTGTTGTTTTTTGCTGAACATAGTCTTAGCAGTGAGCTAATACGGCCTTTACCAGAGGAGGCTTTGACTCAGAAACAGGAAACAGCAAGCCCTAGGATTGATGAGAGAATGATAAGCTCCACGACAGAAACTGTTTCTCTAATCGTTTTGCATTAAATTGCTTTGACAACGTAAAAAACTAGAAAACATTTCATTTATACGGAATTGTTAGGAATTAAAGCGATCGACATAAGAGCCTGAAATATGCAACAGATTAAACTTATTGAATATTGAATACCTTTTTTAGTTGGACTTTTTCGATTCCAAATGACAACTTCAAAGAGCGATTCGATTCAATACTAGTTGAATGTTTTGAGTAGGTATCGAGGGATCAAAACCCTCAAACAATTTTTTGATTGCTTCTGAGAAAGTGATAAGAAGACGAAAACCCAACTTTGCCTCACTATTACGTCTTTTTTGTCTCACCCTATTGTCAAAATAACAGGAGACAGATGACGAAATAAGACGAGCCCAATGAAACCAAATAATGTCTCTACTCTTCTTGGCCTATTCTTGTATATCTCAATTCTCAGCCCTTTTGGACATCACTAGGCATAAAGAATGATTAAAAGAATGATTAAAGAATTAAAAGAAATGATTAAAATCCATTGTGGACAGGAGCGTATGCAATTTTGCAAACATTTCTGGTTTATTTAATTTTTTGCCAGATCCTCATAAGTATCAATTCCCAATTATTTTTGTATTAACTGCGAATATACAATTTCTAAGCAACAAATTTCAAGTATTAAAGTATTAAATTTCTAAGTATCAAATTTCAAGTATCAATGTCAACAACAATTTGCTAAATATTTACTAATGCATATTATTGGCCTAACCAAACCAATGTAGGCTTAATTACATGCGGCATCACCCAGTAAAGTGCCAAATACTACTGCATATTTTCTACCGTGTAGTAGAAATTAATTGCTTTGTAAATATTTCGTAATGCGTATTACAGGCTTAATCACACAAATGTAGGTTTAATTACATGAGGGGCCATCCAGTTGAGTTGAGTACCAAATACCACTGTGTATTCTCTAGCCTGTAGTGGAAATTAACTCCCTAGTAAATATTTGCTAATGCCTGATCACACAATCTTTCCTAATGCTTTGGACTGATCACACAAGTGTAGGCTTAATTACACGAGGCGCCGCACAGTAGCGTGCCGAATACAACTGTGCATTCTCTAGCGCAAAGTGGAAATTGCCTAATAAATATTAACTAATGCGTATTATAGGCCTAATCAAACAAATGTAGGCTTAATTACATGAGGCGTCACCCAGTAAAGTGCCGAAAACTACTGCGTATTCTCTAGTAGTGAAACATAATTTTCTAATAGACATTAATTTGCTAATACATATTGTAGCCATAATCACACAAATGTCGGCTTAATTCCATGAAGCGCCACCCAGTATGCAGTTCCAAATACTCCTTTGTTTTCTCTTGCGTGTAGTACAAATTAAGGTAATTATCTAGAATAACTACTTTACAAGCTAGCGTCTTAATTCACCTACCTATCGATTCCTTTTGTCGTAAAACGTGCGAAAATCATAACGGAAACGCGCGCAAACGCTTATTTATTTTTTTTTAATTATTAAAACATGGTAAAACGCTACTCACAACACGCTAGAAGCGGCCGCTATTCAACGTGATGACGCCGCAACATAGAAAACCTGATTTCGACCAGAACATCGGCAAACGGAAATTACCTTCATTTGCGACGCGACGTAATAGCTGAAGCAGACGAGAATTTTATGTTTATATTTTATTTTTATGCCACTATTTCTTTACAGTATGAACGATGTCCGCAGGGGCGCGCTTTGCATGCACTATTATATACATCGAGAATTTGTGTAATCAGAAATAGCATCTGTGAAACAAGGAACAAATTATGTCACTTCCTTGTTTCACAAATGCTTGCGTCATACTTTCTCTGATTACACCAATTCTCGATGTATATAATAATGCGCGCAGCGCGCCCCTGCGTACTGTGATTCTGGCCCCAAATATTACCGTCTGCCTTGGAAAGAGATAATTTTAGTTAGTAAAGTTCTGGGCGAAATCAGGTTTTCTATTTTGCGGTATCATCGCGTTCAACGGCGGCCGCTTCTAGATTGTTGTGAGTAGTGTTTTAACGTGTTTTCATATTTTTTTCTTAAATAAATAAGCGTTTGCGCACGTTTTCGTTATGATTTTCGCACGTTTTACGACGAAAGGAATCGATAGGTAGGTGAATTAAGTTGCTAGCTTGCAAAGTAGTTATTCTAGAAAATTACCGAAATTAATTGCCTAGAAAATATTTGCAAATGCATATTACAGGCCAATCACACAAATGTAGACTTAATTTTATGGGGCGCCACCCAGAATGGAGTGCCAAATACTACTTTGTTTTCTCTAGTGTGTAGTAGAAATTAATTTAGAAAATATTTGCTGATGCGTATTACAGGCCCAATCACATAAATGTAGGCTTAATTACATGAGGCACCACCCACTATAAAGTGCCAAATACTATTTTGTTTTCTCTAGCGTGTAGTAGAGATTATTTCAGATATTAGCTCTGTCTTTCTATTTCCCGAGCTAAAGTACAGCTTTCCATTTTCTTGGCTTTTTATTCTATTTTTTTTTATCTTCCTAGCTTGTGTCAGACCACCTGATCTGAGGCCATATTATGGTGACTACATGTTTCCTGATAGCCCAAAGGATTATTTCCTGATTGAAGACGTAGTAACGTATCATTGTGAAGCGGACAGACTTTCTGCACCCAAGAAGAAACTCGAATGCAATTATTTACGAGTGTGGGAAACTATCATGGAAGACGAAATGGCATGTTGTAAGTTATGAGTATTAATAGGAGTTTATACAGAGATTCGTTAGAAATGATGAATGTTGGCGAGTGTATTAATGGGGTTTGTGTGGTCCATTAGAAGTGATGAATGTTGAGGATAGTATTAATGCAGTTTATAATTGAGGTCCATTAGAAGTGATGAATGTTGGGGGATAGTATTATTAGGAGTTTATAAAGAAGTTCGTTATAAGCGATGAATGTTGGGGACTGTATTAATTGGCGTTTGTAAATAGGTTTGTTAGAAATTATGAATGTTGGCGAATGTATTAATGGGGTTTATAAATGTGGTCCATTAGAAGTGATGAATGTTGAGGATAGTATTAGTGCAGTTTATAAATTAGGTCCATTAGAAGTGATGAATGTTGGGGATAGTATTATTAGGAGTTTATAAAGAAGTTCGTCATAAGCGATGAATGTTGGGGACTGTATTAATTGGAGTTTGTATAAAGATATTCGTTAGAAATTATGAATATTGGGGACAGTATTAAGGCTTTGTAGTGAGGATTACAGCGTCCAACTCGTCGATGTTTTGTACTAAAGTAATACTCCCACGTTATTATGATGGAATTGTTAAATGCTTTGGTTTTTCTACGATGATATTTCAGTAGGAAAATGCGTTAGTATAAAACTTTAGGGAGACTGACGCTAGATTGAGTCAGGCTACAATTTAGTTTTTATTTTAATATGTTGTGGAATTTACATGAAGTGAGCAAAGTTTCTGATTTGCTCAAACTCTAGACTGCACTTAAATCACAATTCTTCAATTTGAAAGAAAGACACGCGACTGGCAATAAACCCACAAGATCAAGGAAACAATACTATCTTAATTTTCAGCCACATGAAACTTTTGGGCTTCGTTCACATAAGACACAAGCAACACACAAATGAACATAAAAACAACAAAAGTGTGAACAAACTGTCAAAGCTGTGAGTACTTAGATCTGCCATTTTGATTATGGACGTCCTTGATAAAGGTGTAGAACCTATGTGGTGACTTGTGGAACGTTTTTTTATATCAATAAGTACTCACAGCTTTGACCATTGTGCACTTTTTTTGCTGTTTTTATGCTCGTTGGTGTGTAGCACTGGTCTGTAGGTGAGCAATGTCGAAAGTTTTATGCGACTGCCAATTAAAATAGTACTATTTCGAAAAATACTCTTGCGGAAAATACGTTATTTTCTTTCAAATTGTGTTTTGGCTGTGCAAAATAGTTTTATATACAGAATTCTTCACTGCTTCCTAGTGGTATTACCAACACAGGCTAGCCTACGGTTATGCTCCTAAGAATTTCCTAGAAAAATGTCCATCGCCATCCCAAGATGTAAGTAAAACTAGTCAATAAAAGGTTGACTGGTCATCTTTGGGACCCTAAAGATGGCAATGGGGTGGTAAAGATACTGTTGGCTTAAGTTGAAAGCAGTAACGTGTAAGTAATACTACTCGATAAAAGAGGTTGACTGATCATCTTTGGGACGATAAGATGGTAACGAGATGGTAAAGATTTTTTTAGCCTGTAGTTGAGAGCAGTAACGTGTAAGTAAAATTAATTGATAAAAGGCTGACTGATTATCTTTGGGACCGTAACATGGTAACGAGATGGTAAAGATTTTTAGCTTGTAGTTGAGACAAATAAAGGGTAAGTAAAACTAGTCAATAAAATGTTGACAGATCATCTTTGGGACCATAAAGGTGGTAATGTGACATTTTGGCTCTGACGTCATTAATTTAAATGTTTATAAAGGTAGTGAGTGATGTTAAGTGGTTAAATAGTAGCCTTGACAGATTCCATCAATGACATTTTATTGAAATCATAAATTTAATAATAATAATAATGGTTTAGCAACGATAGTGACTGGGAAGACAAGGCCGTGTGCCACTTATGCTGGTCCTGGGTTAATTGTAGGCTGCGGAAGATCTTACGCTTAAGATATTTCTGAGTATTGCAGGCCTTGAGTACTGCTGGTGGCAGAGAGCCGTGACAACGTTCTCGGGAAGGGAATTCCAGGCCAATGTGACCTGAAACGAGAAGACACTTTTTCGACACTCGGTACGAGCCTGCTTTTTGTTTTAGTACTTATCATAACCATACTTTATACGCAGAACAATGCTTTTTAACCGTCTTGTCTCATTTGTTCATCTGCTTTTTATTTTTTACTTGGGCCGATCCTACATCTCCCGTGTCCAACACGTTTGCTGATGGCAGGTCTAACACTGGTGGTAAGGCGTTCCTGTCCCAATACCTAATCCCCTCACCTTCCCTTGGCCAATCTCTATCACTATGTGTGATTGTCTTCTGTTTGTAATTTCGGCTGGTTGTTAGCAATCCTAGGGTCCTTGCCAGACCTGTTGCTATCGTGACAAATTGTTATTATTCTATTATAACGCCCACAATTTTTTTTTATTTATTGCATTCCCTGAATTAAATTGTCTGTAGACCCAATTTGTGGGGAACCAAATCGTTCTAATCCTGCTGTGCTATAGCTTAATAAAACTACATGCGACCATGCGTTTGATACCTCCAAAACTATGACTTTGTGTCTTGAGTAGGAAAGAGTATTATATCACGTCAAGAATATAAACCATTCCTTAGGGACGAGGAGTTTGGACAGTTATCTCTCTTACAGTGTATGTGGGACGAGGAAACCATTCTATAATTTTTGTACAGCAATAATGAATCCATTTATAATGAATTTTTAATAATATTTTTTTCCTGACAAGACGACACAGTTGGCAAATTGGTTATATGTCGATATGAGGAGACTCTGATGCTGGCCTGAATCTAGTATACTTGAGTCTGCTATTCAGCATACTGAATACGATTAAAAATCATCGACGCCTAATACATAAGTACAGTACACTAAACCCAGTGCTAAAAATAAAGTGGAAGGGGTTGTGGGTCGGAAAGAAGGGAGGTGGAAACTAAGCCACGAAAAATAGATAAAAAGACCCACCGAAAAGTCGTCAAATGTTTTGAAGAAATGGGGTTCCATTCACAAATTTCAGCCCCCTCACCAACATTTTGTGTTCCATAACCGCTGATTAAATCGGCTTAGAATTCGATATGCTTCATTCCTATGGAGCGTAGGAATTCACAATAGATTCTGAAACTATTCATATCTCTTAGTCGTCCGATCTTTGCATACGCATCTGAGTTGTGGTTCCCAACCCTCATAATCCATCATGTAGCTTCAGAAAAAGTGCAGCGACGACTGACTAAAAATGTTGAATGTTGAATGTTGAAGGCATCAGGTACCTGTCTTATCTTAGGCGGCTTCAACATTTCGACCTGCATTCTATTTGGTGGCGTCTCATGCGTAGGAATTCTAACAACTCTCTATAAAATTCTTACCTCTAGTTTTGCTGGCTCCCGTCTTGAAGCGCTTTTCACAAACGTCCAAATGACCTCCACTACGTGGAAACTACTTAAACCACACAATTTACAAAAATCAAACTAGAGGCTTATTTTCGTACCGAATTATTTCCTATTGGAACACATTACCCCAACACGTGGTGGAAGCCCCCAAATATCCACATGTTTTAAAACGCACTTGATTGTTTTGGGCCTATAAATACCAATTGGCAGTTTTCGTTTGCGGGTCAAATATACGACGCTTTACTTGATGAATTGAATGTTGCCAAATTATGAAATGATATATATTTTTTTTTTTTTTTAAATTTATGTACATTATTTATTTATTTATTTATTTATTTATTTATTTATTTATTTATTACTTATGGTTATTTTTATGAATGCTCTTTGGATCAAAAATTTGCCGCACTATAACCATCTTAGAAGTTCTATTTGTATATTGTTACATTTACATCTTTCTATTTTTTTTTTTTTACTCACTTTGTTATGTACGAAATTATCTTCCTGCAAAGCCTGTACATTACCGTAGTGCTGTTGTTAATAAATTAAAGTAAAGTAAAGTAAGCTATGGAATTTTCATGCTGATGGTTAATACGTTTCAGTGTGGCACCATTACACCACGGTCGTATATTCTTCACTCACATCTTGGAGCATAAGACACCGGAGCCCACTAACAATACTATAGTTACGATATTAATTTCGTACTCGGGCGCCTCGTTACTTTTTTTTTTTTACTCTATATTCGAAAAAAACAGCAAGATATTTTTTTTTTTTCATTGTGGTTTTGTTAGATTGTTACGACGAGCCACCTCCTCCTGTTGGTGATGAGTTTCGAGACTGGTCTGGCAGTTTGGCAATGGGAACAAAGGCTCGCTATCGTTGCAATATCCATTCTCCGGTCGTCAAGTATACTATGGTTTGTACCGGACGAAAAGATTGGCAAGATGAAAATCCCGTTTTCAATTCTTGCGGTAAGTTACGTAGCCTGCCTAAATACAAGGTGGTCCACAAAAAACTGACGACCCAACATTTTCTAAGTCCAACTTTTCTAGTTAGCGCCCCTCAAAACCAGGAGAGGACAGAAATCTTCCCGTTTCATTAGCTTTGATTTCTGTCCTCTCCTGGTTCTGAGGGGTGCTAACTAGAAAAGTTGGACTGGGGGGGTGAATTTTGGGTCGTCAGTTTTTTGTGTACATTATGTCATTCTATATCTGAGAACCTGTTTTGTGCACCGTTTACCCCTCAGCCACATTATTTTCTTATTTCCAGCCGGCTTAAAGGCACATAAATCCCTCCGTTCTGGCCGCTTTACTCTGCATCACCTACGCTAAAATATAGTTCAAACGACCGCAGCGCGCATTGCTCTACGACACTAGTCATACTCATTTCGGGGCCGCTGCAACGTGACACATCGTACGACCAAGTCGCACTCTTGAGCGAAGGATTAATTATCCTTCCTCCAGGGCCGCGGCTTGCCAGCGATGTGGCGGGAGTTACATACCGCTCGGACCGAGCCGTTTAAAACAAGCCTAATAACATTCACGCGCCACTACTGACATCTGCATCGTACCCTTAGACCAGCAAATGAACGGTAAATCAGTTTATATAAAACTATTTCCGGTCATGTATCGAGTGAAACTGTTAAAATATACCGGAGGGAGTTATGTGCCTTTAACAGAAATTAATAATTTTCGGCTAAATCGATCCAAATGAAGCAAAGGGTATCAAAGGTGAATCTCGGTCGGCGCACACGAAAAAATGACGAAATGTGAGGATATTACAATTTTTTTTGCGGATGGGGGGGGGGAAGGGGTAGTGGAAGGGACATAATGCATTTCGAGGTGGCTGGGAAATGAAGAAAAAAAATGGGGATAAAAATCTCTACCTTTCAACTTAAAGCATTTAGTTCCCAACATTCAGCAGAAAATCTCCTTAAAACAGATTTTTAGCAAGGGATTGGCTAACGGTAAGTAAATAGAACTTTGGGGCCGTACTTGATGTGGAGGATCGAGGAAAATGACGTTGGGAGGAATGTACCTTAAATAACACCCAAACCACGCCACGTAGATGTTGTGTCTCGACATTATTACTTGAACCTTAAAACGAAACCGAAAGTAACCATACGTGCCAATGCCCATATAAATACATGGCGCTCATAAGTAGCCGGCAAGAGAACTTGTTTTAATAACTACGGAACACAAGAGAATCGAACAGTTTGCCATTAGAGACAAGTTGCAAGTAATTTTATGATTGTTTAGTGTTGTTTTAATGTATCACAGCTTACAAATTTGCGGCGTTAGCGATATTTTTTTCGGCGACTAGACCATGTGGCAGCCGACAAATAATCGGCGGCTGTTCAGCTGTCTCATAAAAATGTGGCGCGGTTGCTAACGGCGGCGGCTGAGGGGTATACAGGGACGACGCTATACTTTGTTCCACATTATGTTTTCAGAAAACTGACTGTCTGACGTCACGTTTTCTTGTACTAAGAGTGCAAAAAATCCGTAAACATCCCATTCGTAAACTCTAATGGGAACTTTGTTTAGTCTACAAGCATGATATCCATATGTTTTTGCACTCTTAGTGCAAGGAAGGAAACGAGTCGTCGTCCAGTCAGTTTTCTGAAAACATAATGTGGAACAAACTATAGTGGGGGAGGGGGAGGGGGGTCGTAGGGTCGCTCGCGTCCCCCCCCCTGGGTGTCCCCCCCCCCAACCCATCAGATCAAAAACAAACATACAAACAAAGAAAATTCTGGTTTCACAGCGATAGGAAGGACTTGAGGTCACATCAATAGAGCCTAATTGTTACTTTGGGAGTTGTAAAATCATCTTTTTTTTCAGCTGGATTTGAAAATATTCCACAAAAAAAGGTGTACCTAGGTAACAATTAAGAACGTTATTTTGAATTTTATTTGCAAAAGTAGAATTTTTTAGTTCGCTCCCCACTTTTCCCCTTCCCCGTCTAAAATTGCTGCCCCCATAACCGCCTCCCCAATCTAGTGATTCTAGGGCGGGAGGAAGGGGGGGGGGGTGTGCGCGCGTCTGTTACCATTAAGCATTAACTAAACTTAAAAGGTACTTTTTTTGGGGGGGGGGGTGTTTGGGATTGAAACCGAGTAAGTTTTTACAAAATCTCGCAAAAGTAGGACGGCGACGCTGTGAAAGAGGGCATGAAAATGATGAGAAAAAAGGGGGAGGGAAGGCTGGAGGGACAGGGGAGGAAAGGGGGATTATTGCAGGAAGAAAAATTGCCTATCGCAGTCAACGTTCAGGTCACACGGACTGAAACTGGGAAACTACCACGGGCGAAACAAAACCCCCGGGCGAAGCCGGGCACAAATGGTAGTTTTTCATAATTTTTGAAAGCATGTTCTCTTCCCATCAACTTATGCGCGCCGTGTAATTGTGTCGCACTTAAAATGCATAGTCACTTTCAGTTTCGTTTTTTAGGGTTCGAGCAATAGAAGTCAGGAGACATCGCTGTGGAAACCTTACTTAAAAAAAAATAGTGGTGTTGTGGCTCCGATTTTCAATTTGAGGGTTCTTTGCGAATTTTTCCTTTTTTCTTTTGTGATTCATCTTTTGAAATCCATTAGGCCATTGTATCCCCCCCCCCCCCGCCACCCTTTTCCATTTCGTCACTTTCTTGTGCTGTTAGTTTCGTCGTTGATATCTTTGCTTCATTTCGATCGATTTAGCCGAAAATTAGCCGTCAGCAAGCCGAATTTATAGTTGGCCGGTGGTGGTCATTAAATTTGTGGCTAGCCGGCTGAAATGACAAAATAATGCGGCTGAGGGGTACACTGTTGATATAATAAATTATGCGAAACAAGGAACGACGCAAATAGAGCGAGCCAAGCGAACCACATGGCTAGTTTAACATTCAAGAATTCAAGAAACTATCGAAACGTCACAGTATTTACATCAAGGGCGTCGATTTTTCTAAAGTTGTGGGGGGGACGAAACCAAGAGACAGCCAAAATTTCGTATTTCAAGTTGGGTGAATTCTTAAAATGTTGAAGAGGTCCTGGTATTTTCCTTACGCAATTCTTGTGCCCCACCCCGCCCCCACCTTTGTAACTTCGTAGTTGGGGGGGGGGGGGCATCAACCGGGCCGGTAGGCCAAACAAAATCGAATGGCGCTGGAAAGCAAAAATTAAAAAACAAAACATTAAATGTTTATATAGCAGTTGCTGGTATATTTAGACTACAGCCCCGTGAGACACAAAAATAGCAAAAAAAGTTATGCTTTTTTCGAAAAAAAAAAAAAAAACATGAAAATAATGTGTGGGGCGGGGGAAATCGGTGGTAGCCCCTATGCGGCAAAAGTGTAAATCTTCCTCTGACAGCATCACTTAAGAATGCTTTCAAACATTCGCGAAAATTATAGTAATGAAAAAAAAAATGTTTAACCACAAAGTAGCAGGGATCCAGAAGGGTAAACGAATAACTCTGGTTGGAGCCAGGATAAATAGAAAATGAATGTTTGTCTAGGAAGACTAATGTAACAAATTCTGGCATCTCTAAGAAATTTCTTAGGGTGATTCTGCCCAACTCACTCCTAAAGCATTTGGCAGAACGTGACTGAACCACATGCTCCGACAGAGAGTTCCAGACTAGGACAACTCGCATCGCCAGGAAGCTCTTCCTACATTCCAACCTTCCTGATGGAACCATCAATTTTAGCGAGTGACCCCTTGTTGCTGTACAAGGGCAGGGGTAAATCAATTGGTAAATCAACTGGCAAACAACCGCGAACAAATGTTTGTTAAAAGCAGATCAGCTTTCAGTTTGCACAATTCTAGGGGAATCTAGCCTAACACGTGGTAGTCGAATGTCGTATGAAAGGTTATGCAGGCCGGGTAAAGTTTTAGTGAATTTATGCCGGACAGGCTCAACCCTGTCGATATCTCCCAGTAGAGATGGCGACCATATTAGGCTTGCGTACTCCAGTAGAGGCCTTGTAAAGACCTTAAATGCTATACTTGTCACAGATTAGTATGGCAGGTTGCGCAGGCCAGATGAAGTTTTAGTAAACTTACGCTGGACATACTCCCAGTAGAGATGGCGACCATACTGGGTTTGCACACTCCACACAGGCCTCACAAACACCACAAATGTCCATACCGTTACTATTGTTAGTGGACTGAGGACGATTCGTTATGCCTGAATTGTCACTGCAGTGTGTCTCAGAATGCAGAGAAAATAATAACAAACATAGTAATGCGACTGTTTATGGAAATCACTTCTCTTATAAAAAAACATAAAGGAAGCAACGAAAATTTTGATATCAATAGAATAATAATAATAACTCCAATAGAATTTTGATGCCACTATCACCGAATGAAAATCGTTCGAAAATACATTGGCGCCATCTAGCAGCAGTGATATTGTTAACCTTTACAGCTTGCTCCCAAGTGCACGAAAACGTACCAAATTTTCACTCAATAATTAAGGAGGCTTGTGGCTTGTTTGTTTCTTTAAAAGAAATGACGTTGTGCATCCCTTCGCCTTGGTAAACGCAAGTGCTAGATACTACTAGGTAGCGCTACATGTTGCCAGATTCTGCAGACTTTCACTCGGTGATAAAGCTTCTTTAAACCTCCGCAAAAAAAAATTGTACTGTAGAAATTTCCGCCGTCAACGGAAAAAATAAACATTACACTAGGCCTGGGTAGCAAAGATTTAGTGTTCTGATTTAAGATACAGACCCAACACCAGTTCCCAAGATTTTAACACACAGTACTAAAATATTTTGTTGCAGTTTGTGTTTTTTGCACTGCAAACAAACTTTTGTATCACATCGCAAGGACTTTAAAACTTTTTAATAAAAATGCAATGCAGTAATATCCAGCAAGCACTGGTGCAACCATACCATTCAATAAATTTAAATCCCTGGGCCATCGCAGGGGGGAATTCCTCCATGAAAGACTGACGAGGGTTTTAAAAAACCTTACCCAATATCAATTGATTTTTTTTAGGAATTTATCTTTTTTTTCCATGGTTTTCTTTTGGGAGTTGGACTGTAGTCTGTTATTTCGTCGTGGTGGGGGGACGGTGTGGGAATTGAATTGTTTTGTCCGGGCGTAAAATTGCGAGTCTCCTTCCCCCCAACCCCATAAAAAATTTCTAGTCACGGCCCTGGTTAGGGGCCGAACTAAATCATCAGGCGATTTTGGATGGCGTTTTGTCGACAAGCAGACGAATTAATTTGAAATCGGATCCCGATATCTTTTCGTTTGGCTTTGTTCGTTTTGCTTTGCTGTTCCTGCTTTGACTAGTATCGGACTAACAATTCCATTTCAACGGCGGAAGTGGAAATACAGCCTCAGACGCACTACATACTGGGTAGGGGTTATACAAACACATTCGGAAAGTAGCTCGAATTAATAGATAGTAAATAAAGTTAGGATTTATATGGCGACTAATAATGAAATTTAATGTTTCAGTTTTTTTACGTGATATTGATTTTTTTTACCATAAAATTGGTTACTTTAAATTAAAATTGTTAGAGTAAAAAACTGTTTATTTTGCTAGCTGTGAGTGATACGCTTATCCTCCATTTACCGTTGATCCATCTTCTTTTTGACCTTGGCTTTGCAACTTAAATTCTTAACTACATATCCCTTCATTAGGGACTAATGACTAATACTATCCGAGGAGCTGATTTAAGCAATGGGGAAGACGAAAGTACATTTTCTTGTGTCAAACCTGACGTGATAAGCGTGGTAAATAGACACCCATTTACAACTTTGCAGCCTATTTCGTGGGGGGGACGAAACCCTCGGTTTGAAAACGTGGGGGGGACGGTCCCCCTCGTCCCCCCCAGGATCGACGCCTATGATTAACATGCTTGGAGAATAAAGCGAGTATGGTAGAAAGCTCTGTTGTGGAAAAAATTCACTACGCAGGTTAAATTTAAATGTTTGCACATTACCACTGGCATAGATCCCAGTACAACAGAGCGCATTCCACCACGAATCGGAAATGGTCCTAAGTAACCGTGTGCCACGAATTGATGGAAAACGAACTCCATCGGGAAAAGCAAAAATCGCAGTAGGAAATCAAATCCGGATTTTTAAAATTGAAAAATTTACAAAGAGTCTACTTGCAAAATGTTCACAATTATAATAATAATATAATAAAATAATAATTGTTCGTTGCAAACACAACCATAATGACAAAGAGCTGGTGGTCACTAACTACCATCCGATGTTAAAACTAAAAATTATAAATTGCAAAAGTTTAGGAGTTAAAAAGTTTAAAACGAAGATTATGGCTCGACTGCATAGGAAGGGTAGATGGTATTGGGTTGGGGTCACGAATGTCTTACCACCAAGGTTAGACCTACCAGGGACACACAATGGTCCCCGATGGCATCGCCAAACGTGAGAGACAAGTGATGGGAAAAGCCGGGTATCATTGTCAATGTTTCTTAAAATAATAAAATATAAT
>JAHWFP010012414.1:39564-52700 GCA_023313725.1 Lithobius niger | reverse complement strand
GGCCCTTCTAAGGCGTGATATCAACACACCAAACATTCTCCAACTTATTCGCACCGAATAATACTTTGGTCGTTAAATGAAAACTTGAACATTGCTACCGAAAGTAGCAATGTTCTAGTTTTCATTTAACCTTCGAACTATTAAGCGGTGCGATTAACTTGGCGAATGTTTTGGTGTGTTGATATCACTCCTTTGAAGAGCCGAACCATTCGGAACTTGGCGGCTCCTTTTACCAGTTTTGCTTTTTGATATGATAATAATGAACGTCCCAAAACAAAATCGGATACGAGTGGTTTTAAATTTTTAAATGGTCAAACTTAAAGAGCATACGCCTAACTTGTAAATAGATATCCACCCAAAACCAAAACCAGGGAAAGGCCGCCAAGATTAATCCTATTAGCCAAGTTAATCGCACATACTAATAGTTCGAAAGTTAAATGAAAACTAGACGATTGCTACTAGCGGTAGCAATCTTCAAGTTTTCATTTAACGTCCAAAGTATTATTCAGTGCGATTAACTTGGCTAATAGGATTAATCTTGGCGGCCTTTCCCTGGTGGAATGATATCACTACCTTCAAAGGCCGACCGTTTTTGGAAACTTGGCGGGTTTTTCTACCATTTTTGGTTTTGGGTGGATATCACAACTTTCATAGGACTGTGAACGTACATAAGGTTACACCGTCTGTTTAGGATGCTTCAATCTCACTTTTGCACACACTGACTAACAATCACTGATTTCGTTCGCTTCGCTCACTCAGTCAGCGCATCCCCTTCAGTTGTTTTGTTTATCCCTGCAACTTCCCCTTAATTTTTCAAGACTTCGTTCACATTTAGTCATGCAGAAACCCCCGAAGGTCGCTGTTACTAAAACAGCAGAACGCGAAGCCTTTTTTGGGGGGTTATTAACAAAAAAATACCCATTAGCTCGTGTATGCTCGTATTGTAGCGTAACCATCATCTAACGTGCATCCCTTTATTCTTACGCAATCCACGGCAACGTTAATGTTTCTTTATTTTGTCCTTCGTTACAGTTCAGTTTTTAGTTCGTCCAAGCTTTTACAATAAATCTAAGGACCAGTCTTGATTGTTCAAGCCATTGTTGCTTAAAATCTTTGGTTGCAACTTGGAAAAGAAACGAAATTTAAATTCGCCGGTGGCAAATTTCAAAACCCTCCCACGCATTTGTCCTGACCCCTACAACCGCCAAACCAACAAAAGGACCATCATCAGATCACCATGCATCCGTGTGCAAAAATTCAGGTACGTAGGCCTTCGCAAATTTGCGGTAGCCATGAGCAAAAATTCTATGGGATTTAACATAGGAAAAATCTTATTAGCTAGCTAAACTGTAACATAAAAACAACGTTATTGACGCATCTTTTTCTCTATGATTGGTGGACACTCATCGTTTAAATTTTAGTTTTTCTTAATCTCTGACCCTTCCCCTTACATTTTCCAAAATTTGAAACATTTCTGTCGCATTGGGATTTATCCTCAACATGCCAAAATATGCTTTCAGTTGCTTACAGTTAACAGACACGTGTCTGCTAGTGAGCCGCCTTTTTATCATTAACAATCAATTTTTAACAATCGGATGTCTACAATGGGATGATCTACTGTTACTTGGCGGCGACACACTAGCGTGTGTCTAGATCACTATACAGGCTTTTAAACCGTTTCAAAGGCGAAATTTCTGAAAATGGGTTAGTTTGCAGGGCTCAGGGAAAGGGAAAGGGAGGATCTCAGGCAGGGCCACCCAGAGCTATGATGGGACCTACGCCTCCAAATTATCTCTGGTCCCCTTCACACCTTTCTGTACGCGTAGTTAGTACGCTTAAGGTCCGACGGGCAGAGATTTTTTTTTAATTTTTTTTTTGCTTTTTGTGGCTTTTTACGTCAGGTAGTAGTACTGAGGGGTAGGACCTAGCCAGCAGAGCCACTCGCAAACCAACAAGCCAGGGCCTTGGAACTGAGCACAGTGAACACTCCTTTTTCCAGTGTTCTTCTTCAACCGTGCCCACTTTGAAGTAGGGACAGAAGCCACACTTTGTTCCCCTTTCCGGCCGGCGCTGGTCTCAAGTCCCCGAGCCGAACATAACTCTGTCTGGCCTCCCTTTTTAGGAGAGGGAAGCTGACATTTTAGATCTTCCTTGTCGCAAGTTAAAAAAGTTCTATGGCAAGCCATTCCTCTATTATAAAATGCAGATATCTTTAATTCAATTAAAAAATATCTGCAATTCTATAATTAAAGAAAGAATGACTTGCCATAGTGCCCTTAGGGCCAGGGAAGACAAGCAAGAAACAAGTGCGAACGAATAACAAAGACGCATTGTCACCAACAGAAAAAAGTACAAATCGACAGTGGCGCCATCTAGCGGCAGTGATATTGATTACTTTTACAGGTTGCTCCCAGGTGCACGAGGACATGCCAAATTTTCACTCAATAATTAAGGAGGCTGGTGGCTTGTTTGTTTGTTTCGTTAAAAGAAATGGTGTTGTGCATTTCTCCGCTTGATGCAGGCAAGTGCTAGACAGCGCTAAATAGCGCTAGATGTTGCCAAATTCAGCAGACTTTAATTCTATGACAGAGCCACTTTAACGTAAAAACAAGACATCGCCATACAAAATCCTAGTGAAACAGCAAAGCCAACCTTCCATAAGGACATGGTGGCTTGCAGGCGGAGGTGAAATAAATGGGTTTCAGAGAGAGGAGTCAGGCAGTGAGAACGAATCGTTTTCCAGTTACGGGGTTGCCACCCAAAAAAAGTGACGATTTATCTACAACCTAAGCAGTGACGTACGCAGAAAATTTGTGTATGGGGGGGGGGCGCAGAAGCACAGTGCAGGAAGGAGCGCCCTGTGTTACTAAAAAAAAATTTGAATAACCACCCAGGGGGTCTGGAGAGCGCTGTAAGCCCTTCCCCCCAGGGAGAACCCCGGTAGCTCTGAAAATTGACACATTTTTGGGCCCATGAAGCAACTTTTCAGCATTTTAGGCAACTTTTTTTTTGGGGGGGGGGCGGGGGAGAAAGAGATGTTGGAGCAACTTTTCAACATCTTCAGCAATAATTTTTTCTCGAATTTTGAGATTGTAGATTTTGGGCTTATATGACAATTTGGAATACTTATGACATTTATTATCATACAAAAAACAAGTTTGGGCTGTGAAATGGGGGCGCTAGACTTTCCCTTGGGGAGGGGGCGTGGGTCCCGTTGCCTCCGGGCCCGGAGTGCGTACGTCTGTGAGGTTACGTACACATTTCAAAGAATCTCTAACTGACTTCACTGGCCAACAACAGAACACTGTATTTGCGTACGAAATTAGCAACAGCAATTTTTTTTTATTTAAACAAATTCGTAAATATTTTTTTTTCAATACCGTATGTAATTTTATAGGCCTATTTTACGGACAAAAACATCGCCAATTATAGCAAAATTTAATTTGTTCCATTTACAGCAAAGTAAGGCGAAGCTTGATCAGTTGTGCCGAGCAATTCAATTTTTTTTTATTTGTAATCTTAAACCACCAAAAAGGGCACTTATTTTCTGCTTTTCAATGTGCCAGTATGGTACAACAACAAACCACAAAACTGGAGCCCACTCGTCAAAGCCATCTGTTCAGGTGGACGGTTATAGCATTTTCTTGACAATCCATGAGTGGCCAGAAAACAATCTGGAAGTGCTTCAACGGCAAACACACAGACGCATGAAACCACAACAAAAACTATACTATACCTCACGGTTGGCGAGATGAGATTTAGAACGCCACGACGTTTGGTCTCGTGGGAGCACGTGGGCCGTGAGATGATATTACCAACTTCCCTTTCAAGTGGAAAATGACCTTTCTGAAGAAGTTTCCATTTGCGGAATAACTTTTTTTTTTGTCTCCTTGCCTTACATTTTTTATTTTTTTTATTTGTATTCCCCCTTCTTGTCAGACGCAAACATCTGAAAGAAAGAAAAACCTGCCTTTGTTGCACGTTGGTGGTTAGAAACTGTAAACTTGTGAGGTTGGCGAGCGGGCGAAGAGGAGGAGGAGGAGAAAACGGTGAACATTAAAATCTGAAGCCGTCATATGGGTGTATACCCATTTTCCGAATCCCGTTTCATTAAAGTCCGAATTTTAATCAGTGTCTTAATTTTTAGCGAAAGGGGAATACCCGTTTCGCCAAATCGTTATATTTCCAAATTGTCTGCCTCGTTTGCGCTGCTGCGCTCACTGCATCTAAATATATAAAACCATAAACCGCAACTAATCACAGGAATGCAAATAAAGAAACTGCGACGTTTCGAAGCAATACCCGGTTCGTTCCCAAGCAATAAAAACTAAAATTTACGACGATTTACCACTTCTCTAATATTAATTTCCTTTTTAACAATATTTTGATTCGGCGAAACGGGATTCTGGGAAAAGAGAATTCAAATTCACATTTCAGCAAATATTATTAGTAGCAGAGCTTAATCTCCAGAGAAATTGGGTTTTGGCAAAGCGGTATTCGGGGAAACGGTTAACCACCACCGGATGAAGGCGTACCAAACAGGTATTTTGAAGTGAGAAAATTTTTTTTTAATTACAGCCATATTTTTTTCTGTCATTGTGTTATATTTGGTGCCTGTCGCTAAACAAAGAAGAAGAGAAACTAGCGAGAAATATACAAGAAGCAAGGTTTTATTTTCGGTCAGCGATGTAGTACATTTTCTATACCATGTACGTCAACACAGGCAGCCATCTTCAATGCATGGTAGATACCGTTGCCACATACAGGGAGGTCCACAAAAATTTGACGACTCAAAATTCCAAGTCCAATTTTTCTAGTTAGTACCCCTCAAAACCAGGAGAGGACAGAAATCTTCCCGTTTTGTCAGGTTTGATTTCTGTCCTCTCCTGGTGTTGAGGGGCGCTAACTAGAAAAGGTGAACTGGAAAATGTTGGGTCGTCAGTTTTTTGTGGACGACCCTGTATTGTTGTCGCCATCTTAGAACCAACAATAACACGTACCGTAATATATACCGTGACAATAACGGCTTGAATTTGAATTTGAATTTTATTGAGCTTAACAGGTCTACAATACCACTCGCTCATGTAAACTAAACTTAACACAATCCTAACCTAACTTAATCCTAACCTTACTTAATCCTAACAATTATCAACGAGAACAGAAACCATAATAAGTTCAAGAGTCAATGATACAGTAAAGTCAAAAGAAAAATACCACATGGCAAGGAGGGCGAGTAACCACAGAAAAGCAAGAACCCAAAACCAAATCAGTCAAAACGCTCTGTTGCTTTACAGAAAGAGAACCGTGTTAAGAGAGTGACGTGCACTCGTCAGATGCGGTGGCACTCCGAGGACTTCCCGTAAGGGTACATCCCTAAGATTTAATGGCAAACGCCGCTGTGCAACCCAAAATGGACATGAAAGCAAGAAATGTGTCACCGTCTCTTCACCGAGACCACAGACACAGACAGGGGTATTGCACCACCCCAGACGAAAAAGGTGTGCACTGCCCGAAGCTGTATATGACCAGTCCTTAACCTAGAGATCAAGCCCGAATCTCTTCGTGACAGACTACTCAATACCACAGGAACTGAAGTAGTAGGGTGTAAGTCAAAGAGGCCACGCCCGGTCGTACCTGCTTTCCATCTAGCTTGCCACTGCCTCCTTGACAGTGCGTAGACCACCGGACAGAAATCTCTTGGACCCACTGGGAAATAAAGCTGGTTAACACGTGACTCATATCCATACCTGGCAAGACCATCAGCTGGCTCATTCCCATGGATGCCAGCATGCCCCTTAACCCAGAGAATAGAAACAGTGACCCCACATTGCATAACAGAGAGGATCTTCCACCCAATTTCCATTGCAATTGGGTGCGAGACCTTCATAGAACGGAAACATTGGCCAAGGAAACCTAAGCTAGCAGCCGAATCAGAGTAAACAGTAAATTGTGGCAGCTGCAGGTCCAAGCCAATGTCTAATGCAACTGAAATTGCAACGAGTTCCCCGAGAAAAGCAGATGGAAGACACTCGAGGAAATAGCTAAACTCAAGGCGAAGACTAGGAAGGAAAATCCCTACCCCTCCCTGAAACGTCTCACTGGAAAAGGACGCATCACAATAGATAGAAGCTTGAGTGCGTGAATCCATCAGACTTGGAAAACGTACATCATTTACTGCCAACACAGCTGCCCCACACCAGACTCAGGGACTAGGGGGAAGTAGGGTGATCGGATTTGGGAAGCCGCGAAATTCATCTGCTTGAAGCAAGGTTGTCCCAAGACCTAGAGCTCCTAACAGCTCCCTTGCCCTCACTGGTAGGGTAACATAGTCCAAGATTATCCGTGCTACAGGGTCTGTTTTTCCTCTAGCGACAGCCCGTTGACAAAGCCTGATTAAAAGCTCATGGGCCCGGATGTCCACCGAAAGCTCACCTGTCTCCACAAGAAGTGGAGAAACAGGAGTCGATGGTAGACAACCAGAAACCACACGCAGACACTCATTTGAAGATACTTGCACTCCCTGCAAAGCCCGTTTGGAGCTCGCAAGGATTGGAAGGTGATAGTCTGCACAGGACCGGACATACACCCTGTAGGACGTGGAAACCACATCCCGTTTGACAACCAAATTGTTAGTTGCAAAAGATTTAAGTAAGTTCGGACGTGATGAGATGTTCTTCCTGACAGCAGCAACACCATTAGTCCAGTTCAATTCGGAATCTAGCCAAAATCCCAAATACCGAACTTTGGGTTTTGACCCAACAACAACTCCATCCACAACAACAACCGCCTACATTTAACAATACTTCCAACAATATTTTGTTATTACATCTCCAGGTTGTAAACTCGAAAAAGGGAGTTCATGATGTACTGCGACAGATTCCTCCTGGCTGCGTGTCGCGAGATGTAACGGATAAAATCATTAGGTTTGCAGTCAAATTCAGCTTTTATTGCGGATAAAACCTCTAGAAAACTGGTGCCATCTTCGGCAGGGCAAGTGCGACGACTCGGAACGCCTGCTTTCACTGTTTCTCACTCACTGTCGAACTGCATGCATCTGCCGCCAACTCGCACTAACTAGTGACGCCTGGTGGCGAGTGGCGCAAATGGTACAAACTGTGACAATGCTCATCGAGACGTCGCCACAAGCTCCCCTCCGCAAAATCCACTTACAGGTGACAAGGATGAAGTATATACAAGAGGTTTACAGGAAAATTTCGAAAAAATGACTGAAAAACGACCATTTAACAAAATGAAAAGACCAAGTAACAGAACTCGTGTACGAGCTGATGCAGAATGATAACGGAAAAACCTAACATGGTAACCCCGAAGACTAGTGCCTTCCAACAACAAACTATATATCACATGCATTCACCACTCTCCTTCGATTCACTCGATTATGTAATGCATCATCTATGTTGCAATGGAACCTCAAACACAAACGAAGTTTAAACATCCCGTGTCGTAAGCGAGTGCAGGCTAATAACGTTCTCCCTAGGGCTTCCAGATGTCGATGCACCACTGCCATTGTATAGAGCAGTGACATTTGCCACCATATTGGCACCAGTATAGGTTTTAGAGGGCATTAACTACAAGGTGCACTACATAAAAATGGCGGGAAAAACAACGGAAGTGCGGATTTCTTAGGCTTAAAATAACGTTGTTTTCTCCAACAACAAAAACCGCGTGTTTTAGGTCTAAGAAATCACTCTTTACAGCATCGGCTTCAGTACGACACCCTTCTGTTTCTCTCTGAAGTTCCCCTTGCAGCTAACCCATTAAGGCTCCTGCATAGAGTTATATACACTAATACTACGTCGTGTCACTGCACTATAGACCTATAGTCTCCGCCAAAAAAGAAGTCCAACGCGTTTCAAAACAGGGGTATGCATTGTGCATGCCGGCTGCGTCGTTTACCTTGCAGATATCCGCCATGGCTAAGCAGCCAACGTGTGCTCGTATACTAAAGCTGCTAGGGCCATAATTTGAGCTCATCATGCACATCGAGCAAAAAGCTTGAAATTTGACATGCAAGTAATTCTTAGTAATACAAATAGAAATAGATTCTCCGTGAATCGTGAAATACTGAAAAACGTTCCAAATAACACCCCTAGCTTGACTGTGGAGAATTTACTCTTTCTTGTTGACACGAAGTTGATCGGAAAGCGACGCCATTGTTGTTGGTCTAATAGCGTTGCCACGACGACGCAGTATAAAGTATAGAGGCAAGGCACACTTTTTTCCATGAAAGTTTAGTAGTCATAAAATGACCATTTAAGGAAAGTCTTCTTTCCTGGCGGATAGTATAGTAACCTTCCGTGACACACACTGCTTGAAAGGTAATCAAGTCTGCCTTCTAAGCACGGCAGATAAAAACAAAGACATAACAAAAAAGAAGGGCGTATGAATAAAAAGGAAGGATAACCTTCTACTTGCACAATATGAAGTAAATCCCTCAAGTATAGTATGAATATAAAAAAAACAAGGAAAACCTTCTATTTCTGAGTCAGAAGCAAATGCTTTTTCTCCCGACCTTTTGCTCAGGAAGTAAATGGTTTATGAATAAAAAGAACCTTTTGCTCAAAGAGGCAAGTAAATCCTTCCAAAAAGATGCATCTAGTCAGAGTTAGACCCACACCTTCCCACGGTTGCTGTGGTTCACATTACGATGGCGGAATCAGTGCATTTGCGAAATGTTAACCGCTGCAAGTCTCATTCCTCACTAATCCACAGTCACTATAAAAGCCTAGTTCGGTTTGAAGTAGAAAACGTGGAATGGCTAGCCAGTACCTTCCTGTGAAGAGCCACAGAATCTCATGGTGGTGAACTCACATCTCGACAAAAAATGGAGACATGTTTGAGGTATCTATCCGATCCAGGATATCAAAAAGGCATACGCGAGGAACTCAGGGTTAAACAATTATTGTCAGTGTCACGAACTCTCAAAATGCGGTTCATAAAATAATTGCACAAAATGAACACTGGCTTAAATTCTCCGCCTCTCCATATGCCATAATGGAAGCCAAAACGCTATAGCAAAATAAATACCGCTTCCCAACTGTCATCGGTGTAACAGACTGTACACATGTTGGAATACCAAATCCGAGTATCCACGGAGATGAGTACGTAAACCGCAGAGGCAAATGTACGCTACACGCACAAGCAACGGTTCAATGCAGCAAAGCCAGCCGCGGGGCCATGCCACTGACCTTTCACTTACAGATTGAAGTGTTTGCTCCCAAGCAAAAGGTAATCATTATTCATATGAAATAGAGGATATGCTTTAACTCGTACCATTCACTTTAAGCAAAACCTTTTCCTGCTACCTTTTGCCTGTGAGTATTTACTTCATCTTCATTCATACGGAATAATGTCAGGATAGACATTCTCATTAATGTAGACCTCAGAAGCGATAACACAGTAGGAGGAAGAGAAGATAAACTTCCAGTAGACGGTTAAAAGGGTTTAAAGGATTTAACGAGCGTTAACCACTCCTGGTCATCTGCCCGAAGCCCTAAGGCCCTATGTCTGCAACAGCCAGATTCTCAGGTGGTCACCCACCCAAGTATCAATCCAGCCCAATGCTGCTTAACTTCGGGGATCTGACGAGAACCGGTGTTTCCAGCACTGCAAGGCCGCAGACAGTAGACGGTTTAATGCATTCATAAACAAAGCTGTGTTTACCGATTATCTCTGCAACAATACTTGCGTCCCGATATTGATTTCAGTTGCTAAACAGCACATGGGTAAACCTGATGCTTGGAGTCGTCTTTAATACAGTGTTAGCATTGATCCCTCGCACTACTCTTCGACGGAGTGCTCCTCCAACGTATCTTTACGGGTTCTCCACTCTCGACGATGGTGGTTGACCTGAGTATCCCAGCCTTCCTCTATCACATCCCACCCCATGATATTGGCCCGCGTGCTTCCAGGAAGGCGCATCTTGGAACTGATTGGCAGGGGAAAGCGGGTTCATCAGCAATCGCATCTTTTGGCTCTTGGTGAGGGGTCAAGGCTGGCAAGGACGGTGAAAATCAGTGGCGTAACTACAATGAGGCAGAGGAGGCAGCCGCCTCCGGGCCCATCGACTTTGGGGGCCCCTCTCACTGGCACCAACTTAAAAATGATTTGTTTGTAACCGCAAAATATGAGTTGCGTGAAAAAGAGTTGTGTCTTGCATTGCAAAAACTTAATTTTTTTTTATGAAGTTTGTGGGGGGGGGGGGGGGGGGGATCCACTGGGTTCTTGCCTAATGTGGCAAAAACGTCAATTTTTTTTATGAAGGGCCTCCCCTGGCATTCGCCTGTGTGGCAAAAAAAAACTTTTTATGAAGGGGGTGAGGAATGCCCCCCTCCCATGCGCCGTAAAAACAACATTTTTGTGTGAAGGGGGAGGGGGCGACCTCTGCTGGGCTCTTGCCTTGTATGGGAAAACTCTTTTCTTTTTTTAATGAAAGGGACCCCTCCTCTGGGTTCTCACCTAGTGTGGCAATAACTGATGGTTTTTTTTAAGGGGGTGGTGGTGGGAGGCCTCCACAACACTCCCGCCTCCGGGCCTCAATTTTGAAGTTACGCCTCTGGTGAAAATGATGCTCTAGGCCAGAAGTCCCCAGCCTTTTCAATTTGAGGGTCGTTACCTATACCTTTGAATAAGCCATTTTTTTCCCCTCGTCTATTTCTAGTCGCATCCAGCAGTGCCCATACCCCTTTCCGAATTTCCAGTCAGGAGTGACTCCCCATGCCAAATACCGTTTGTTTTGCATTTTTGTTTAGTGCTATATCCAGCATTTGCCAACCCCAAATTACAGTGAGAAGTTGTTCCGCTCCTCACTGTATTCCCCTTTAGGCACCGACGTTGGGATCCATGGGGGTGTTCCTCACCTCCCAACTTTTCGAAGTTGGAAGATAAAAGTGGAAACTCCAATGCAAAGCAGTGCATGGAGATGATAACCCGTTATTCCTAAACGAAGTCAAGTTTCCTTTTTTTTTTTTTTTAGTTTCGTGAAGTAACCTTCACTTCGCTCAGGGAAAAGAAAATATACCTTCAAAAGGATTTACAAATGAATAACAGCATGAAATGAAAAATAAAGCCCGGGCCAGACAAAGTGCTTCAAAAGACGGTGGAGTACAGGGCAGTGACAGCTTTTGCGGCATGCTAGTGCTTAGATTTTCAGTATAGGTGATAGCAATTTTTGCAAAACAAGACTAAGAGGTGGCCGTGTCTTGTTCTTAGTGCCAACGTTCTGGATCGTGGTGAAACTCATAGACCTTTTACCAGTGTCAAGTGACGCCCGAAGAACTGGTATTCATTTCGAAGAATGGCGAGTTATTCACAACATTTTACAAAATATACTCATTGTATTTGCTCGGAGCCGAGAAACATTCTGGCAACAGTTAGTGGGCACAGATACTGATGTACTGTTTTTCTATCCATGCAAAGTCTCTCTCACCAACTTTGTACGCAGCAGTTTTCAAATGTTCATTTTGTAACTAAGCATGTATTTGAGTTTTCAAGTTCACAAGTATACTCGTCTGTGCGAAAGATGCTACAGTAATTAGTTTACACAGAAGTGTACACTGCAAGCTAACACCGAAACAAGCTAACGAATCTAACAACGAAGCAAGTCTTGTTCATGTAGTGCTCGGTGCCACTACTCTTATAAACCGGGCTCCCTTACCGCAACTCGGCTAGCCATCCAACGAGATATAATATCGTCGAAAATATCTGCGGTAGGAATTTCTTCTTGGAACTCTTCAATTTCACGCACCAAAGCACCCTTGTCATGAAATTTCAACCAAATAAGAACAAATCTGCGATCGTTGTCATATCCCAAGAGGCAAAGAAACACACACAAACAGAAACACGGAGACCCAAAATCGAAAATCAGTGGCGTGGTAATTCGATCCTATTACCTTTGGTTTTACCCGAAGGTAATAGGATTCAAAGACCATGGTATAGATAACACTCGTTGCGCATGCTCAGCCAAAAATCTTTATTATTGTAATACTAAGATATAAATCATCTTCTCTTTTCGCTTAACCCCTTAAAATGGAAAATTAAAAGGACATTACACTCCAAACGAAATAAGCGTCAGCTATTTCTCGAATCACATTCCCCATTCTTTATTCACCTATACCGTTAGTCATTCCATCTATAGTATATTTAATACAGTTAGTTGGGATGAGATGCACACAACAAACTCATCATGCCAGAGCAAACTCAGACAGCCAGACAGACATGCAGGGGTGCGGTGGGGGTGAAGGGTGGGGGGGGGGGGTAAATCTGACCACACAATGGGGGAGGCGGGGGTGGTCAGGAGGGTTCGGGAATTCAGGAACCAACTAGACCGGCGTTTCTTACGTATGCCGGGATAAAGCTATTGCTTTTAAAAATGTGCGACTGGGAGATATTCCGTTGTAAAATCATGGGGACCATATTTACAATATCCCACGCATATTTAAGTTGGCGCGCTTAAACAGTCGAACGTTAACCGTGACGTGTCGTTCACCGCGTGATCCCTGTTCCCGTGACTATAGCAAAACTCGTCCTTGCTTGGTGCTGTCAAGCAGTAGTCGGCGCGAAGTTTTATTTTTATCCCCTAAAGATCCGTGAGGCGAAACCAAAGGAGGTTATGCAGCGAGAAGAAATTTTCCTCCAAGTTCCTCACAATCACTAACTTGGATGACCTTCCCTAGATCAATTCGACGATCACATTGAAAGGGTTAATGCATTTCAAAGGTGTACAAAAGAAAAACCGCAAGCCAATGCTTCCCAGACTAAGGGTGCATTTATAATATTGATTTCGACGCGTATGCGTGACGCTCGGCGCGTGAAACAAGAGTTTTTCCCATGCTCAACGCTGACGCGCGACCACTTACAATTGTAGAGCAGGTGGGCCAACGCGCGCGTTTTGCTATTTTCAAGCGTCACGCGAATATCTACTGGACCTTGATCGGTGAGCGCCAAGCAACGCTCGCACGCTTAGTTGTTGCATGCTGGGATAAAAAAAATGGCGGCATCAACGGATTCCAGGCGCCACAAGAAAGGAAAACGTGGTGTGCTAAAAGGTTGAATGCTCAACATAAACGACCCGATATCTTAATTACAGTGATCTTGACCCGTATGGCATCGAATCTTGG
>JAHWFP010012414.1:28534-39464 GCA_023313725.1 Lithobius niger | reverse complement strand
CCTGCTGACGCGTTTGATTTGTAAATGAAAGAGCGTTTGCTTTAGCGTGACGATACCACAAGCGGGCCAAGCCGATTGTCCGCGCGCACTGCTTTGCTCATGAACTGGCGTACGCGTCAAGCGTCGAGCGCCACGCTCACGCACAAGCTTTTATATTGTAAACGCTGCCTAAAGACAGTTCATGTCACCAAACTCTGTGATTTGTTTGATATTTTTTCGATGTGGATTAAACCTTTCTCTGGTTTCTCTTTTTTACCTCCTTGCCCCTCTCCCCTCCTTATCTCACTTCCCTTTTCCCCCCTTAACATTTTTTCGTGTTTTGTCAGGTGCTGTCATTCTTAGAAGCTGTGGTTGTGTCGTTTGTGGCAACTTTGTACCAGAACTGTTGACTGTAATGGTACCTCTGTTGGTTTTGAGCAAACTTTCTGTCACTTCCGTCTCCCATCCTTGCTTTCTTGACCGGTTTTAAAACCCTCCCCCTCTTTTTGGAGGCATGTTGCCAGCACAGTGTTGACATGGCGTGTTACTGTTTATTGAGGGTATTTAAGGTATAATTCGTAAGGTTGGGCCGATCTCGATTACCAATCCCGTTTTTTACCGATATTTGTACTCTCGGTAGAAAATTGAGATCGGTAGATAAAACCTGTAGATAAATCGAAAAAATATCAAATCGAAGATATTTTCGCTTCACGTCGACCGAATTTGACGTTTGAGTACACCATTTTGTAGGTTTTTTTTCGCCAGCTTTCCAAATTTCCAAATTCCAAGCTGCTGTCTCTTACTGTTTAGAAGTTAAGAGGTAAAATATTAAATTTTACTTGGGATTTTATGTTTTAAAATGATTTTCACGTATATGCAATTTTATTTTAAAGCAAACTTTTTTGTAATAGTCGTGTGTATATTTAGACCTATTTATATATGCTTTATTTTTAGAATTATTTAAGAAGTAATTTCTTTCTAAATACATATCTCAGTGTTAGATTTTTTCGGTTAATTGTGAAGTGGGATCGGTTATCGGGTTTCGGTGTCAGCCAGTTTCGTTTAATAATCGGCTTGGAGTGGCTAGGGTAGAAAAAAGCTGTAGCCTTAATAATTCGTGCAAAAGCGTTTTTTTTTTAGCTTAGTTGCCAGAGGACAGTCACCATTGTGGTGAAAATATCTGATTTGATAAAGGTTTTAGGTGAAGCTATAAGAAATAATTCCGTCCTTTATTTTGCCTAAAAGCGTAACCATTCGTTTTTTTTTTTTGTTCTGCGCTTCCTTTCTGTTTTGAACAGTCTCTGGTTGAAAACAGCTGAGTGTTTTCGAATCGAAATGTCATTTCTTCGAATCGTACGACTTTCTCCCTGCACCGTTACAGGCTATAACCCTTATCTTTAGGCTACATTTTCTTTGTGCCAAACACGATTAGTCCTCAAGGTACGAAAAAAAAAAATGACTTACGTTTCTTTTAAAAATAGCTGCACCTTTCCTACATTGATTCCCAAATGTTCCCAATTTTGCACTGGCTGCATGCTTAACAACTTTTTTAATGAACTCTCTACTTTAACGTCATCTTCCTCTGTCCTCACCTTACTATTTAATCGTTTTACGTGAAGTAATTTTATCCGCGACACTGGATAAACTTAATTAACTCTTGCGGGCTCTTAGAGGATTTAAACAAAATAGAGAAAGAAAAACACCGAACCGTTCGTAATTTCCATTCAGGACCTGCAACAAAAAAAAAAAAAAAAATTGTTTGGACAATCTCCGTTCGTTCGGACTTGTTCGCAGTAATTTGGACTTAAATGTTTTTTTTTTTTAGAATTAGTATTTGGTTCAAGAAAGAATTAAGAAAAGAAAGAAAGAGATGGGACTAAATGAAACTTTCGAAAGTATACGTTGGGGCGATGTACGGTTAAGCACCTTAAGACAAACAACACAAAAAGCTTACATTTCGATTAAGGTAAACCTCTACTTTTAAAAGTTGAAAGGAGTTAACAATTACTGACCGTAGGGGGGATTTATACGCAAAATTAATTTTTTTATTTTATTTGTTAATTTCTAAATTGATATTTCGGTCTTAAACGTGCATAAGAAAAAAAAATGGCGGTTTCATTCACTCCGAAATAAAAAAAACGCCGTTATAAAAATCAGCCTTATATACCAAGATAATCGTCACCTATTTCAGTAAGATTTTGGTCACCCATTTTAACTATACCCGTTTCAGTATGAGTTTAAAATGCAGTGTCAATTTCCAAATTTGGAAAAAAAACTGCAGTAATAAATAATATTCTTAATAATCAAATAAACATATAAATAATGCCCATGGTTTTTTATATAATTTAGGCCACTTGACCTTTTAAGTTTGTTTTTTAGGTTTGAATAATTATGAAAACCAGCATAAACTTGATTAGCTACAGAACTGTTTTATAGAGCTTCTACAAAATTTCTGAACATAATAAATAGAATTTGTAGGTGTATTAACTGCATGTATTAAGTAATTACATTGATACTTAGGTGACTGGAAAAAAGAGGCCCATTTTTCACTGTTGTTTTTCTAAAAAAAATCGTGTATTTCAGTTAACACATGTTTTTAGATTTGATAAAACTCGATTTTAAAAACAATGATTCGATCTGCCGTTCTTTAGAAATTCCAGTATGTTTAGAAATCCTGTAGTCTTTTAGAAATTTTGTAAAATTCTGTTAATTTCTGCGGTTTTATAGTAGTACTTTTAAAAGATGATGTTCTACACAGTCTCTTTAGCAACTGGAAACAATTATTTTTTAGAAAATCTACGCCACTTTGGAAGTTCTCCACAGTCTCTTTAAAAGTTTATTATGGTCGTTTTAGAAATTCTATATGTATAGTCTCGTTAGAAATTGTATGGAAGTCTGTTTAAAATTTCTATGCAGTCTTTAGAAATTCTTTGGTCTCTTTAGAAGTTCTATAAAAAATCTTTAAATGTTCTACACAGTCTACTTTTTGTTAATTCTGTAGAGTCGCTATAAATTCTACAGAACAAGCTTCACAGTGTGTAGAGCACCTGCGTTTCAGCTATCACACACCGAAACAAACCGAAATACGGCTATTGCAACCTGAACACACACCCCAGATAACCACCCGCCCACCGCGAACACCCACCCACCGCAAACATCCACCCGAACACACAGAGCTATCACAAACCGAAACAAACAACCTCATCATTCCTCCCGCATCACGCTTAACTGAGAGAAATAAACATACAGATTCTTTTAAAAATGCTATGTATAGAAGCCTCCTTCAAAATTTTGTACAGCGTTTTTTAGAAGTGCTATAGAAGTCTGTTTAGACGTTCTACAGAAGTCTTTTTAGAAGTATACTATGCATGCAGTCTCTTTAGAGCAGAATTCTTTTTAGAAATTTTATAGTTTCTATAAATTCTAGTACCTAAAAAATCTGCAGAAGTCTCTTTACAAGTTCTATAAATCTCTAGAAATTCCATACATTCTAATTAGAAATTCTATAGTTAGGTGTTCTTTTTATGTTCTGTAGTGCCTTTTTAGAAATTCGCTTTAGAAGTCCTATACACGGTGTAACTGAAATGTCAGTCACAACTTTCAGGGTGTAGTCCATGATCAAAAATAAGACTAAAAAGTCCTATAAACATGGGTCCGGAATGCACCCGTCTTTATTTACAGCCCCCAAAAGTTAGGAATAAGAATAAGATGAAATCTTTCATAACTTTCCACCTAATCTTTTCAACGCAATACATGGTAGCACATCATTCTTGCAATTACAGTGCTTTATATTAATGTTATTATGACGTCTAAAAAAGTTGGGGATGGAGGCAGTATGGCTTCTTTGGTCTTTACTGAAACAAACATTACATCACCAACATTACAAACGCCAAATAGGAATTTCTGGTGCTCTGTGTGGTGACGCAACATTTGGTTTAGTAAAGCTACTAAAGAAGTCCTTTCCCCAACCACCTTGCCCTCCTTCCCCCCTCCCCCCCTTCTTGGCCCCATCCACAGTGTTGAGGTAGATATTGCAAGAAGTGGGATTAAAACACTGTAGCCAGCAGCACAAGCGAATAAAAACAAAAATCTTATATTTCGGTATCATTGATATCATTGATTTCGGTATCATTGAAATATAAGGTTTTTGTTTTTATTCGCACAAAATGTCAAATTGTCGTAGAACGGGACCACTCCCTGTTCCACAATCGCATTTCAGTTAATCTCGGCAGAATTATTTAAATCTATGCACGCTAGTTTTTTTTTTTTTATAGAAATTACAGAATCTCGTTACAAACTTTATTGAACTTCTTCGGAAACTCGATAGAATTCTTTCTACAGAATCTCTGTGGAACGCATGTTTGGGAAATGAAAGTGCAGATTTAGCTTTCTGGTTTCAGGATACTTGATTTAAAATGGCGATTTAAAATTGTGATTTAAAACACAAACGTCGGTGACTGGGACTGGATATAGGGACGTCCTCGCGTACGTGAGACTTTCGCAGACAGGAAGTTTAAACCGGAAGTTTTAGTTCAGGAATTTACGTCATGATTCACGAATAAAATTATCAAATAAATTTTTTTTTAATCTCAAATAACTAGATATGTTGGCTCGACGTCACACCTTAGCATTAAAACACATATCCGTGAAGTAAACCGGGTTATCCCGAAATAATTGATCGTCTTCTCGAAACGGAACAGTCCAAAGATCGAGGGATGGCGAAATCGAACTCGCGCTGGTGCGCTCGTGCGATTTCGCCACCCCTCGATCTTTGGACTGTTCCGTTTCTCGCAGACGATCAATTATTTCGGGATAACCGGATCTACTTCACGGATATCTGTTACTTAACTTCCTGGCACGTGGCATGGTGACGGAAGGAAAGCCACGCAATTTCTATGCCAGTCGGCCTTGGCTTGAGAAAAAAAAAAACTCCTTCCTCCATTCAAGTGCTACCGCTTACGAATCGCTGCACAAGCAATATTTTTCCCACATACTTATTAGACAAAGACCTACACAGCATAATTTCTAACGTAAGTTTTCGGCAAAAGTAAAAAAGGCCACTCTTCGACAACTGGCTGCATGGTGTTGCGACTCTCAACAAATAATGTTGGAGATTCCTCCTTTGTGCTGTACCCGATGTTACAAAGTCAAACCGGAAATTGCAAAAAACTGAATAAAAACTCGACGTTTCGGCTCAATTCAGAACGTTATCAAGAGCAGCAAGTAAAAGCAAATGGCATAAAACAGAAGAAAGCCATGAGTCAAGTTGCCAGTAAAATGTCCATCTTAACAAGGCAGTACTTGCTAGGACGTGTTAAACGGACAGAGCCGTAGAAAATTTTTAAAAAAAGTTTAATCTGAGGGTACTTCGATATGGAATTGTGGCTAGCGCCAAACGAAGTGCCACTTATGAACTGAATCGTTGGCTTTAGCTCATCAGTGGCACTATGTTTGGTGATAGTCACAAGCACATATCGAATTCCCCTCTGGTTTTAAATAATAAAAAAAAAAGAATTTACGGCTCTGCCCGTTTTTAACACGTCCTAGAAAGTTCTGCCTTGTTAAAAGGCAATTACATCCATTTTGAATTTTGGATCACTTACACAATAACTAAACACAAGAATTGCGGTAAGAATACGTTACTTAGATTTATTTAATAATTTTCTAATAAAAATTCGCAGTCAGCAGGATTCGAACCTGCACGGGAAGATCCCAATGGATTTTAGGCCCATCACCTTAACCACTCGGCCACGACCGCAATTGATGAAACGACTGCTTTACAAGTACTTTATCATGGCTCCAGCTACTCACCTATGACGTCACTGTAGTAAACAACCAATCAAATTCTCTTGCAAGAAAGTCACGTGACTCCCACAGATGCCAATGTTAAATCTCTGGCTCCGGACCCCAAATCTTACACTACTACTAACGAGGCGAATCCCCTTCTAATGAGGGGGGGAATTCCATTTCTGGCTCATGGATTATGTGTAATATTATTTTTTTTTCCTACATAAGCAGTGTTCAAGTAGTGTCAAGTAGATTTGTGGTGAGATGAGACATTCCGTTTCTTAGATTTCTTAAAAAATTTTCTAATAAATATTCGCAGTCGGCAGGATTCGAACCTGCGCGGGAAGATCCCAATGGATTTTAAGTCCATCACCTTAACCACTCGGCCACGACCGCAATTGATGAAACGACTGCTTTACAAGTACTTTATCATGGCTCCAGCTACTCACCTATGACGTCACTGTAGTAAACAACCAATCAAATTCTCTTGCAAGAAAGTCACGTGACTCCCACAGATGCCAATGTTAAATCTCTGGCTCCGGACCCCAAATCTTACACTACTACAATTAACAATTTAATTACTACATCACCAAAACACGACACGGAGATCGCCGTTGTTTTGCTGGAACGCGCAGAAATTAATGCCGTCAGATGTCACTTTTTGATTTCGACTCGCAGCCGGCTGAGATAGCTGTATTGACTGTGAGGAGCTCAAGTGTCTGACGGCCTTAGCTGGCCGGCAGTGTAGTGGTCAGCTAAGGCCGTCAGACGCTTGAGCTCCTCACAGTCAATAGATCTCAATCGGCTGCGAGTCGAAATCGAAAAGTGACATCTGTTGGCATTTATTTCTGAGCGTTCCAGCAAAACAATGGCGATCTCCGTGTCGCGTTTTGGTGATGCAGTAATTAAATTGTTATATCGGACGTAAGTAACGTATTCTTACCGCAATTCTTGTGTTTAGTTATTGTGTAAGTTGATCCAAAAGTCAAACATGCATGTCAAAATGGATGTAATTGCCCTTTAAGATGGACATTTTACTTGCAACTTGATTCGTGGCTTTCTTGTGTTTTGTAATTGTTTTTACTTCCTACTCTTGATAACGCTCTGAATTGAGCCGAAACGTCGAGTTTTTATGTAATTCTTTTGTGCATTTTCGGTTTTTACTTTGCAACATTCTACGCGTGCTTTTCAAGTTTAATTACGATTCCGTTTCTGTACAAGTATATATAAATCATCGGATAACCTCTTTAATCCATTTAGAACTTCAAGCAAACTGTTAACTAAGCTTTAGATCCGGCAATAGACACGATGAAACTGCAGTGGATTATGTCCTATGTATCCAGGGCCGGGCTGACTGGTTGTGTAGAGAGTGTCAACCCTGGGACATCAGCCTGGGTCGCAACCGTTCGTAACTATCACTGTCTTTCAGAATCACACGAAGAAGCAAATGGATATATTTTCGTTTCTTTCATCAGTCTCTTCTCCCTTTAACATCACTTTTTTTAAATCGTTGATGTACAATAATTATTTATTATTACTATAGAGCAGTGACACGACGTAGTATTATTGTATATAACTCTGGAGCCTTGATGGGTTAGCTGCAAGGGGCACTGCAGAGAGAAACAGAAGGGCGTCTACTGAAACCGATGCTGTGAAAAGTGATTTTTTAGACCTAAAACTCGTGATTTTTGTTGTTGGAGAAAAAGACGTTATTTTAAGCCTAAGAAATCCGCTCTTCCGTTGTTTTTTCCTCCATTTTTATGTAGTGCACCTTGTAGTTATGCCCTACAAAACCCATACTGGTGCCAATCTGGTGCCAATATGGCGGCAAATGTAGTATTATTGTGTATAACTCTATGGTGGAGCCAGTAACTGGGTTAGCTGCAAGGAGCACTGGAGGGAGCAAGGAAGATCGTCTTATTGAAGCCAATGCTATTAGACTGGATTTCTTAAGCCTATAACGTATGATTTTTGTTGTTGGAGAAAACAACGTTCTTTTAAGCCTAAGAAATCCGCTCTCAAAGCACTGTCTTGACTAGACGTGCCGTTTTTCCGTTACATTTTAATCTAGTGCACCTTGTAGGTATTACCTCATTTGTCTCGTAGCCAATATGACGTCACATGACGCTGTTCTATAGCCGTGTCGCTCGCTTATACTCGCTCATTCGGCGCCGTTTTGCTTTGCTGAGGACATTTCTTGTTGCCACTCTTATGCCGCTGACAGTTAATTCCGCAACAAAAACGATTAGTCAATTGATCAAGCAAGTGATCAGTGTAGCACGCGTTTTTCGTAAGGTTTCAGTTCATCAACAAACGATAACATGAGCCTATTCATTCATTTCTCTTTGTTTATCTCATTCGCCATATTTACTAAGATTCACCGGCAACGACAATGTTAAAATAATAATGAGTCAGTGGTCCTCATGATTCTTTCTTTCGGTTTTATTAGCGATTACAGACCCGAAGTCATGATCATGATTTGTCTCTAAACGATGCGCAATGGCTGTTTGACGTGACGTCACCATGAGTTAGCCAATTACGAACGAGAACAACGGCTGTTTGGCCGTCTGATTGGACTAGCCCAGTCACGTGATATACACGTCACAGCAGACAGCCATGGCGCGTGGTATAGACAACACGTCAACAACACTGAGATTTCTTAATCTCCGTTATATATCAATCAGACCAATTTTCTTCTTTTCACGTTAGCAAGCCTTGCTGCAAATTTGGCAACCTGATCCGTGTTCTGTGGATTATTTTTTATTCAAACACCAGACAGCACACTTTACACACTTATAATAATTAGTAACCATGCGTCACATGGGTTTTCTTGTTTCACTTACTTTAAGAATTTTTACGTTACGTCCTACTGTGTACGATTTAGCGTTTTTGTGCTGTCATTCAAATAGGTCCCGTTCTCGTCATTTCGTTCCATGGATCTCACCCCCCCCCCAGTACGTTACATAGGTTTTCTTGTTTTACGTTGTAAAGAATTTTTACTTTACGTTCTGCTCTGCCGTTGTAGCTTCTTTTTTTTTGTGCACTCATTCTGTTCGTTCCCATCTTTCCATCGTCCCGTGTTCTCCTCACCTTGCTCGCTGGATTTCTCCCTGCCCATAAAATTAGTCTGTCCCCCCCCCCCCCCCCTTCTCTCTTCGCAAAACAGTGTCATCAAACGTACGTCAAGTATTCACCATAGTCCGCCTCGGCCAGACAATGAACGAATTAGTAAAAGTTTAACTCAAGGCTTTGTTGAAAGAGTTAACCAACCAATTCGTGCGGTTTTAAGCAATGGCAGACCAGGAGCGGATTTAACAGTGGTGGTGGTTGGGGCGTTGGGGGGCGTGGGGGGGGGGAGGCGTGTAGGCGACATCCTCGGACTTTCCATCTAAAGAAGAGGTGTTCCCACAGCAGCCACTACTTTGCCAGCCACTGAACTAATTAGTAAAACTAACTGAAGGATTTGTTAACATATAGTTAACCAACCATTTCGTGCGGTTTGAATGTAATTCAGGCCAACAGAAGAAGTCAGTAACTCGTACCGAAAGCTGCTCGCGCTTTACAACAATTAAAGGTGCCTATTCCCCGAATGACAGGTTGCAGCATCTACCGCCGTTTACCATAATTTAGTTCGATGTAGCACTTGATTTCAACAAGCGAAGGAATGCGCAAAGAAATTTCTTTTTACACAACGAACTATTGTGTGCGCGGCGTATCTTGAGTCCTGCAAGTATTTTGTGAGCGGCTACGTCTTCCTGGATGGGGTGGCTTTCATCGATGGCCGCCATTGTTTTTGTAACCATCTTAGATATCAACAAGGCACTCGGTTACTGAAAACGTACTATCGATTATCTGTGTTCGTTCTGCGGAGAACTCAAGATAGGCCGCGGACACTATAGCCACGTTTCTCCTTAATTATTGAATGTAAAGTTGGTGCGTCCACGCGCACTAGGGAGCAAGCTGTCAAGGTAAACGAAATCATTATCACTAGATGGCGCCGATCTAGCGGTTCAATATCTGTGTTTCAAAACGGTCGATATATATAGAAAAAAAGCCGTCCGTGATGTCGTTAGGCTTGACTTTACCGATCGCTTCCTGGTGCACGTGGGCGCACCAACTTCACACTCACTAATTAAGGAGGCACGTGACTTGTTTGTTGTGTAAAAAGAAATTTATTTGTGTATTCCTTCGCTGGTTGAAAGTAACGGCTAGACTGAACTAGATAGCGGTAAATGGCTATAGATGCTGCAGCTTGTTATTTGGTGGCAATCCCCCTTTAATGAGAGAACCGGTCAATGGCGTAACGTACACGCTGCTGGTCGATTCTTACTGTGTGAAATGTTACAAATGCAGATGTAAAATAGTTTTGACATCTTTTTCTGTTGTATTTTTATTTACGTAATTTACTATTTATTATTATTAGTTTTAGTGTCTTTGCGTAATGAAATTTAATTTAACAGCTAAACGGGTATTACGTGGGGTTGGAATTTAACTATCCATAAAGCAACTTCAATAGCATTGCGACCGTGAGCTGCACTTTCCTCATTCTTAAATGAAAGCCACCCAGATGGCGTATACCCGTTTCGCCGAATCCCGTTTCGCCGAATCAAATATTCTTTAAAAATTTAACATTGGCGAAGTTAAAGATGCGTTCCTAATTGGAAGGAATTTGTGATTAGTTGTGGTTTTTTATGTTATAGGGTTAGCCACAGCGATCGTGGCAGGTTAGGCAGCTAATTTCGGGAAAAAAAATTATTCGGCAAAACGGTCGTACATCATTCAGGGAAGATACACCCACTGAGAACATTACAGGACCACGCGCCACGTACTACATGGCGCAACAATTACGGACCGTCCTCTCAGCGGGAAAAGTTGACATTCCGAAGCGAACAATCAACTTCGAAAAGTTGGTTTCAACAATGGTTCAAAAGGCTTTTTCGCTTTTTTCGTGGGAAAAACTCTTACCTAGAACTACGAAAATACTCTTAAATGACATCCACGTTAATTCCTAGCTGTCTTTCGACACCTTTCTCTCATTTCTAGCCTTCCTACTTCCGGAGGAGAAAATACGCATATAAACTAACAAACCGACCACCGTAAGTTTTTAATGATTAAGATCTGGTCCTGGCATAACACACGCCGGTCTAGTAGGACGCCATGTTGT